>JANCMA020204047.1:0-13269 GCA_024336925.2 Zoanthus solanderi | reverse complement strand
TTTATAATTAATTATCATTATTATATTATTATTATTATTGGTTTTGAAAGCTGGGATAAATGGTATGCCCCAGATAAAAGCATGCCCCAGAGAGCGTTCGGAAGAATGACAATGCTAAATTTCTATGGAATTTTACAATCTAAATGGACAGAAAAGTGAGAATCAGAGCAGGGAATGCTATAAGATTGATGTCGTGTGCCCAGGTGAAAGCAGGTTGTTCAAAGAAGAAGAGAAAATCGAGAATTATCTCGATTTAGCCATTGAAATAAAAGACGTTTGGCAAGTGAAAAAGTTAAGATCATACCGATTGTAATCTTTTCCCTGGATACTTGTACCAATAACTTAGAGAACTACATCCATGGTTGAGTTGAAACTTAGCATAAGAACAGTAAGAATACAAAAGACAGTATTGTTCAGATTGGCTACGATTCTTAGGCAAACCCTTGAATGCTTAGGTAGCTTGTTGTCACTTAATGTTATCAAAATCCTTTATGAGTGAAAAAAAGCTCACCTAAGATAACTAATAAAGGTGAACGATTTTTCCCTTAGTATTAGTGTCCATTATTTGGCTAAAACAATGTCGTTCTCACACCATCTAAGCTGAACAATTTTCTTTTTAAACCCGACAAAAATAAAAGCTTTCCATAAATTTTGATTGGAGGTTAACAATAACGCAAGCAGCCAATAACAAAGGCCGTACGATATCTCAAATAGGTATGGCAAACACGATCATGCTTCTTGTTTGACGTTCTTGAAGAAGCTGCTTTGAATGGAAAATTTTTCAATTCTGAAAAGATTCTTTGACGAGGCGAGCGATTTTTTGTGAGCAGGTGATCTTTTTATCGCTCTTCTCAGATTGATTTTGTGCAAGCAATGATGAGCGAGAGCGATTGGCTGCCTTAAATGGCAAACACTGCTGTTAGGTTGTATAACAGGTGTAATAATATTGATAGCAATAATAGTAATAATGAGTATCTCTAAGTAAAGTCAATAGCGTTACTATTTGGAAAGACGGATCAGATCTTGCCAAATTTTGTTGAGGTAGGAAACCGAAGTCGTCATTCATTCAACCTGCTTATGCCGCAGCATCACAGCATCTGCTCTCCAGACAGCTCTGCGTCTTTGGCTCTGCAATCTGCCTGTTTCCAGGATCACTGCTCCATCCCTAACCATATCCATGTCCATATTCTTTCTCTTTCTCGATTTGTGGAATACATGTTGGTTGTTTTAGATCTTTGTTTGACATTACATTTAGCCAATAGATTTGTTGGATTCTTCTCAGGCACTTGTTATCGCAGCCTCTCAACATTGATTAGTCGCCTTCTGTCATCCTCCAGCTTTTGCAGGTTGTAAAGTAGAACAGCTCTTACATTGCTTTGGTAGATTTTGTTTTTGGTCTTTGTGCCAATTTTATTTGATTTCCAGATTGGTCGGAGTTGAATGAAGACAGTTTGCGATTTCCTCTTTCTTGTTGCGATATTGTTTTTGGTCCTCCATCTTTACTGATAATTGATCTTAAGTCTGAATTCACCAAGATCCTCTATGGGCTCACCATTTAGAAAGGGACTATTTGTTTTTGTTATTGATCCAAAGTACTTTGGTCTTTTTTTGTTTATCATCAAGCCTGTTTTTTTTTTGTCCGTTTTGTTTATGGCAGTAGTTTTGTTCTGCATGTGCTCCCTTGTGTTACTAATGAGAACAATGCCATCCGCAAAATCTAGGTTTTCTAACCAAGTGGTAAACGTCCATCGTATTCCTGTTCTTGGCCCATCAGTTATCTTCAGCATAGTGTAGTCAATCACAAGAATAAATTGGAATCCTGCCATAACACATCCCTGTTTGACACCAGAATCAACATTAAACCATTCAGAATTGCATCTCTCATCTTTGTGTTATTTGCTGAGTTATTTTGTTATCGTGTATAGTGTTTACAGATCACCGGCCTTGGCAGCCCACTGCTTGCCATGCTCTTTGTCTTTCGGTCTTTTGAGCTATATTCTTCTAGTAGTTTCTTCCTGATGCATTCGGATTTTACAGTGCCTATTCTTTCTCATAATTTTCGTCTCTCACTGATTGTTATGGTCCAGCTACCTCACTGGTTTTTTCCTCGCTATCTTCTGAGACTTCTAGTTCTTTGGAAAACCGGAGTGCCCCAAGGAAAATCTGTCAGACATATTAAGCTCCCATGGAATATTCTGTGCAGTGCGCAATAAGAACAAAAGTATGAGGCAAAATTATTATCATATACAGTGTTCATTTCACTTCCGAAGAAAAGTCTCAGTAGACAAAAAAACTCATTGGTATTTCATCGAAAATCATATAATTATGGTGATGTCCTTTCCCTTGTGAAGATTACAAGTTTTGAAGAAGAAATGCAGTGGTATTTTCTAGATATTAGTTCGATTTCCGCCATAAAGGTTTCGCTAAAACTCATTTTGTTGCTCAACAACTGATGAGGTCTGAATAGACGAAACTAGTTTTTATGTTGTAACGATATATGTCGAAGATTTTTAATTATTAACTTGAATTTTTTAGTGTGTTAAGGTATTATATCAACTGAGTTGAGCAACAAAATGACAATCAGTCATGAAAATATTAAAATTATAATTACTGAAAAGTTAATAAAGATTACCGTTTTAAAAGTTAAAGGATGCAATTATTTGGCAAAATCCAAAAATGGATTATTGCGTGAGATCACACGTATTATTTTTTGCCAAAGAAACAAAGAATCCGAAAAGAGATTAATCGCGGATTCTTTTAGGCGAAAGAAACGAAAAATCCAAAAACGAATTTTTTCCGGGCTACGATTTTTGCGCGAAGACCGCTTGCCACATGTATTTTTTTCGAATTCTTTCCCAAAGAAACGCAAAAGCGACGAATCCTAAGAATCCGGATTCAGATTAATCCATTGAATCCTCGTCACGAGCGGATTCATTGGATTCGATCGTAATCCTTTTTTGTATTTTACCAAGAAACGAAAAATCCCTTTTTGGATTCAGAATCAGGATCAGGATTTTTCCCAAAGAAATGCACCCAAAGAATTAATGCTTAAGGTTTAAACCAGAATTTGTGTATTATTCCTAGCTTGCTCTTAAATGTTGGACAAATCCTCAGCCTAGGACATATTATATTTAAGTTATATTTTTAACAGAACTGTATGTTGCTCAAATTTTCGTCAAGCTGTGTTATTAATTAACGTTATGCTCTTTCAGTACAATAAAATTGCTTCAGTTTTCCCTCGAGGCGACGTCTTGTGACTGTTATTAAACGTAGATTGACCATCATAAGTTGTATGAGTTGGTAATTTCTATAGATTAAATTGACGTAGGTAGTGTAAAAAGCTAAGGTTCGAGCCTAGCCCTTTGACTTTGTCAGATCAACAACGGAAAAGTTAACTTCTTCCGTTTCTTGCCGCAATAATCAACTAAAATGTATGTTAGCTCTTAGAAAGGCGTTCAAACGTTTGCATTTATAAGCCGCAATTTTTTTTTCATGCAGTACTGAAAACAATTGTTTCCAATCTTAGGTCAGTGCGAAACTAACATTGACATAAGGAGACTAACGCAAGTGACTGTTGAGAAACCGATATGAGACTTTCGTCGTCTTTCATAGTGTGGCCAGCACATGCGTCTATTTGTAAAAAAACACTCGCAACATTCTCTAACCTTCTGATATTCAATAGCGCTTAATGAGTCAAGCGCTTAACTTTGCGGCGTTATAAAAAGTAAACGCGAACTTTTAATTTTAGCAACCTGCTCGAGAATTCTCACAAACTTTGCCGAGGTTTTCACCAGGCTATGAAGGCACGGAAAACATGTTTGTTTTTTTTTATAAAATTATCATTTTCAGTCTTAACAAAGTGAAAGATGATATAGGAACCTTGAAACTGTAAATTCTCACAACCTGGAGACATTTGTAGACCAATCAAAACGCACGTAATATCCAAAGTATTTTTTAAATCTTCTTTTGTTTATAGTAAGTATTTTACACACAAGTAAAGAATATGTTTAATATATTATTTGATTTCAACAAGTACCAGATTTTTCTCATTACATTATAAAGAGAATAACGTCTCTGTGAGTCACATTTATATCTCTCTTTCTTGTTGTTACTGTATGCCTGCCGAAAACCAAATGAATCGTCATTTCACTGTCGCTTCCTGACACTGATTGTATAGGGTTTAGGGGCATACACCACTCCAATCTCTCCCTGAAGGACAGGGGGTGGACACCCCTTTGGTGTTTCCAAGACAAATCTTTGAACTAATGCAGCTGTGACGAGGAAGAGCTCCGCCTTGGCTAAGACCTCACCAAGACATATCCGTCGACCGGCACCAAAGGGGAGAAAACTTTCAATCCCACAAGAAACGAATTTTCCTGATTTGTCAATGAACCTAAAAGTAACAAGAAAGACCGTTAGTCCTATTTCCATTGCATTTTTTCTTGTTCAAACTTTTAATGTATTTGATTGCGCTTTCGGATTAGCATAGGTAATCGTCAACGATATGGTTTCAAGTTCAATTTGAAATTAAATTGCACTAGTGAGTTTTTCAAAAAGCTGAAATTACACGAGCCGCTACGGAAAATACTGCAATCTCATTGTTTACCGTATGACTATCTATCAGGAGATAGATAGCGTCTGCGAGATGAAAATAAGTAATTCAATATGGCGGCCCTTTCCCGCTTTTCAAAAGACGTTTCGGCAATCGATAGAAATTTCGAGCTTGTATTCTAATTGTTAAATATGTTATAGTTGGTTCTGGGTATAGAAAGAGAGTTAAAGATATTGGTTTACTGATAACTGTCACAAAGTCCATGAAACAGGGAATTCAGATTGTATTATGGTGGAATCTGCTTTACCAGTTGTTGAAGTCCAGCATATAGTCTCCAAAATGGTGGATTTTGCTTCACAATATGGTAAAATCTATTTAAGTGAGACCATAATTCAGATTCCTGGAATCTACTCATCAAACTTCTGGAACCATTAATAGTGAATTCCTAGATTCCCTTGGATCACCTGAAATGCGGCTTACCACCAAAGATAAAAACTAACAAAGATGTAAAACAGTAACTTTGATCTCGATTACCAACCTCATCGGGTTAAATTCCTCTGGATTCGTCCAGTAAAAAGGGTCCAGATGCATGGCCCACATGTTGAAAAGCACCGTGGTGTCTTTCGGGATGTCATATCCTGCCAGTTTAGTATTACGTGTTGTTTTATGTGGAATCGAGAGTGGAACAACAAAAGATATGCGAAGTGACTCTGCAATGACAGCCTGTAAATAATGGAGGTTACATTTGTCTGACAAGACAGGAAGGCGATCATATCCAACAACACGTTTCACCTCTTCATGTGCCTTTGTCTGAATAGCTGGATACCATACTAGGTACGCTATGACCCAACGCAAAGCGGACGAACTCGTCTCAAATCCTGCCGTGAAAATGTCGCTCATCGCCATCATGATGTGATCATCGGTAAGTAAATGACCATTTATTGAATCTTTCGTTTTTGATTCTTCTGCCACCTTTAGAAATGCGTCGGTTATACCACGAATTTTGCCGTCTTTGAAAGTCTCTTTGTGATGTCGGTACCTAGAATATTTAGAATAACAACTGTTAAATTGTAAGACAAACTAGTTTGCCGATAATTTTGTAATAAACTCTAGAAATAGAATAGGATAAAAAAAAACATGTTCACGGTAACTATCATGTGTATGTATTTATGTAGTATTACAACAAAAAAAGAAGATCTAATTAATATTACTTAAAGTTTTATGATAACAAATGAAACATTATTAGTAACAGTTTTAAAATATTTAAAAGTGTTGGGCCCCCATGAAACCAAATCTAATTAATTTAAACTAAAGTTTCATAATAACAAATGAGACACTATTAGGAACAGTTTTAATGGGTTTGGAAGGGTTTTTTTTTAATCCAGATGGAACCAAATAAATAAATAAGTAAATGAATAAATAAATAAATAAATAAATAAATAAATAAATAAATAAATAAATAAATGAACGAATGAATGAATGAATGAATAAATAAATAAATTCATTGATCTATATAGCGCATTTATCCATATAAATATTCAAATGCACTTTACAAGCAATTACAGAGTTGACCGTTGAGAAACTTAAATCGTCCGCTACAGCAGCTCACAGATATTTTATATATTGATAATGTTCTCAGTAGATTAAATAGACTACACAACATCGGGATCGCTACCCTACTCTTTACGATAGATGTGTGTGGGTTCTTTTAAGTCCCCCGATAGATAGTCGTGAGACTGAGCCAAGCCGAGAAAAGGCAAAAGTCTAAACGGCGGGGGATCGATTCCAAGCCTCCCGCATCGTAGACTGGCACCTTAACAAGTAAGCTAACCAGACGGCGGTTAAATATGGGCATTCCATTATTTGGAATTCGTCACAATCTGTGATCTGTAAAATTGAGTATTATTTAGGCTCGGTTTTCCAAAAATACTTGGATTGCTGGAAAAAAAAAACATTTAGTGATCCTGGACAAAGAGCGACCACAATGATAATTCTAATTTCTGTTTGATTGTTGCTATTATTTAAAAAACGAAAGAGAAGTCCCTTCGAAATGACCAGTGAAAAAGGTTTGGAGATTAACTTGGGGAATGATGCTAGCATTAGTATAAGGACTTCTGCTTCAAGCAAATTTAATTTAAGTTCTGTATTAATGGAAAGAATTGAATTTATGTTCTCAAATTAAAGTAGGGAACTGAGCAAGGAGTGGAAAAACCATTAGTTTCTATATTAGCAGAATCTTTTAAGGGTTTTTGAATTTTTGTTTTTTTTTAGAGATTAAACTGGTTGACAAGCAAGTCAAAGAAATTGGATAATTCTAGGTTGTAACTTTTGATCAATGACGTGGTAAACGCAAAAAAATGAAGGCTGTTGCTGGAAGCGTCGTCTTAGTGTTTTCCCTAAGGCGATGATCAAACTTTTCATCTTAAAGTTAATTAAATCACCTTTCAGAGGATTCGAAGACATACATCATAAGTATCTAATATGCAACCTTCTTTAACTGATCAAAATCCACACGCGTGATTGGTCAAAATCAATCACGTGATTTTGATTTATCTGTTGACAATTTCACAACCGTGGTGTTATTTCGTATAATGTGTCGCTTTTAGCGTGCGCTCAACTGAAAATGGCCGAGAGTCTTATGTTGTTGTTTTTTTTAACTTTTACTCCAGCAAAAGTTATCAGAGTTTACACTGCTCTTTGGACTCATAGTTTCGACACACGTCCAAATTTTCAGGCCTTTCAAACAAGTTTGAAGTTTTGTTTTCCTGTGTAGAACCGCAGCACGTTGCAACATTTTTGTACGGTTTTTCTGTTTGATATTCTAAGTTGGAATTGAACCTTTTACTAGATTTACTGAATACCGGATTTACAATTATTAAAAGGGTCTGTTTTGTGGTACCGAGCACAGGAAGTAAAAATATGCAGTTTCCCAGTTTTCATTGACAAGATCAAGATTTTATACTTAATCGAGTAATCTTCCTGTCTCGCCAACGTGTGAAAACATTTGAAATACTTTTTGAGTTCTTCTAATCCTTCACTGAATTATTAAAATTTTTAACAAAATACAAATTAACAAACAAGGCGAGTGTCTTTGTTGTTTAAGTCTTCTTGCTTATCGCTTAATTTTAACCGTCAACCACAGGCTCCAACGGCTGAGCATGCGCAGCTGATCAAGTGAATTTCTAACAGATTAAAAGCTCACTCATAAGGTTTATTCTGAAAGGCCATCAAAACCTGCTTGACTCAAAAACAGTTATGTTGACCTACTAAAACTGATAATTGATAATTCTTAAATTTATTGAGGAAGAATGATTCTATTTTTCAGAACACTTTACATAATACATTGTTTTTAAACCGCAAAAAATTTAAGCAAAAATTTTGCCTATTATGTTCATGTTTCTATTCTCTTGAAAAAAATTAAAAGTAGCAGCAACAAATACAGAATATAACTGTGTTGCACATTCGTGTTGGTAACGACAGTTATATTCTATACTCCCCAACACAGTTATATTCTATATTCCAGCCACATCCCAAAAGCGTTACGCCTCTACTTTAGCAACAAATACATATTAACTTATAATCGAAACATAAACAAGAAGTTCTTAATGAATGAGTATTTGTTACCTTGCATTTATAACGTCATCTCGGGCCTCAATCGCTTCTTTCAAAACTCGGTTGAACTTTAGTGGTAACACTCGGAGCCAAGGGAAAATGTCGAACAAGTTTGCTGCTGGCAGAAGCCAATTAAACTTATCGCTGTATTCAATAATCTTCAAAAACTCCGGATCATCGAACTGCAATCTTTCTCCGAACAGAGCAGTGCAGATGACGTTGAGATTCGTATGAATGATGTGCTGTTTTGGGTCAAACTTTTTCCCTTCAAGTGATTCAAACCTGTTTAAAAATCAAATAGAAAAAGATATTTAAGAAGCATGCTACAAGTAGCCTTTTCAACTTGATGAAATGTACTACAAATTCCAGAACTCAAAGGATTGTAAAAGATTCAATTACTGTAACAAGAAAAACAATAGATAAAACTATAGAAAGCTGTATTCAGTGTTACATTATGTGGGCTGCCTGTGTAATTGCCCAGAAGCCTTTGGGTTTTTTTCAGTTGTTGGTTTTTCCATCTTGGAAATTGTTGAGTTTAGTTTTGTTTAAGTCTATTATTATTATTATTATTAGGTTTGTGACTACATCTTGAAACATGGTGGCAGCGGTTATATGCTTTAATCATGCTGTTTCTAATTTGGATAACGTTTCTTATTGAAATTGCACTGAAACTGGCTTCGATAAACGTCTCGCTTGCGACTTCTGAAAACCACGTGGAAAATTCTCTTCAACGGAAAAAAAATGACCGACGATGAAACACAATCTACAGCTTTGGCTTCCGTTTCACTTTCATCTCCATTTCTGCCTGGTTACGCCTTCAAACCGCCAGAACCAGTGAAATTAAATAAGAATGGAACTGAAAATTGGAAAATGTGGAAAAAATTGTGGAAGCACTACTGTATTGTATCCAACGCTGACTCGCGTTCTCCTGAATTCCGTAAATCTCTGTTAATTTCCACCATGGGAATTGAAGCACTGCAAATATACAATGGATGCGACCCAGTCGACTCCGATACTGTTGATGAAACTCTACAAAAACTTGATTCCCACATTTTAGGTGAAACCAACGAAACTTTCGAACGGTACAAATTTAACACAAGAGTGCAAAAGCCTGATGAAACCATTTTTTAATGACTACTTGACCAGCGTGAAAACTTTGGCTAAAACGTGCAACTTTTGTGATTATCTTAAGACATCTTTGCTACAAGACAGAATTGTTTTGGGAGTTAAGGACGACCATACGAGAAAGCGTCTCCTACAAAAAGGAAAACTCACGCTTCAGAAAGCTCTATATATATGCCGAAGCCACGAAAAAACGGCTGATCAGCTCAAGATTATTTCTGGTAAAGTAGAAGAGGTTCATGGTCTAAGTTCTAACCAAAATGGCAAGAATACACAGCCATCTACCAAAGGAAATCCACGTATCGGCAAAAGACCTGTTTCTAAGTCCCCTATGTATCTTCAACGCAGCAAATGCAAATTCTTCTCATGTCCTGGAAAGGGAATTTTGTATGGCCCGGGGGAAGCAATGCAACAGTTGTACAGCCATGAATCATTTTTCTAGATGTTGTCCTAAATCTATTACCTTCTGATGACTTTGTTTACCCTGTGACCTCAGAAACAGTCAACTCAGTTTCTAGTGGACCTATTTATGCAGAAATGTATATTGAAGATCCGAAACTCTAAGCCAGTACAATGTCCACCTCGGCGTGTACCGATCAGTGTTAAACCTGCACTCGAGAAAGAGTTAAAAAGCCTGGTTAACCTTGGAGTACTGAAATCAGTGACTGAGCCCACTGAATGATGTTCACAAATTTCTGTTCAAAAAAAGAAAAATGACAAGCTAAGGATTTGTCTTGACTCAAGAGCTTTGAATGAGAGCTTACAAAGAGAAAGATATCCACTGCCAACCACTGATGACATTCTCCCAGAGCTGGCAAAGGCAAAGCTGTTTAGTAAAGTTGATCTGGCACATGGTTACTGGCATTGTGAACTGGACGAGGATAGTAACTGCATGACTACATTTATCACCACACAAGGCAGATTTCGCTGGTGTCGTTTACCATTTGGTCTGAAAGTCAGCGGTGACATTTTTCAGCGTAAACTCAATGAGAGCTTGGCTGGTACACAAGGAGTAGTTTGTGTGGCTGATGACATTTTGGTCTATGGAAATTCTGAAAAAGATCATGATGAAAAGCTGAAAAAATTGCTTGATGCTTGTGTGAGAAATAAAATTAAACTAAACTTGCAGAAGAGTGTATTCAAAACAACTGAAGTTGAGTTTCTAGGTCACCTAATGACCAGTGAGGGACTGAAACCTGACACAAAGAAAATTGAAGCAATCTTAAACATGGAAAATCCAACTGATGTTGATTGAGTGCAAAGACTACAGGGCATGGTAACTTACCTTGCAAACTTCCTCCCAAAGTTGTCAGTTGTCATGGAACCAATCAGGCGACTCACAAGACAAGACACTGAATGGAAGTGGGGTGAAGCACAGAATAAAGCAATGGAAGAAATCAAGAAATTAGTAACTTCAGCCCCAGTACTTAATTACTATGACCCCTAGAAAGAGCTTGTGATCCAGTGTGATGCGTCAAGCACCGGATTAGGCACGGTCTTACTTCAAGATGGAAAGCCGTTAGGATATGCCAGTCGAGTACTCACAGCAACTGAATGTCGATATGCCCAAATAAAAAAAAGAGTGTTTGGCTATTGTGTTCTTACTTGAACGTTTCCATCAGTACACCTTTGGACATAAAACATTTGTACACAGTGATCACAAACCACTTGAGATGATTGTCCGTAAGCCGCTTTACATGGCTCCAAAGCGATTTCAAGGTATGTTGCTTAGAATTATCCAGTATGACATTGACTTTGTATACACGAGAGACAAAGAATTGCACACTGCAGAAATGCTTTCTCGTGCATACCTTCCTCTGAGTATTGAACATAAGGATCATTTTGCTAAAATCAATGCTGTTGGTCATCTTAGAATAAGAGAAGAAAGACTTAAGCAACTTAAGAATGCAGCTGCAGTTGATGAAACTATGCAAATTCTAAAAGCAGTAATTCTTAAAGGATGGCCAGACTCTAAACAAGAACTCCCTACTCATGCCACACCCTACTTTTCATACAGAGATGAAAATTACTCTTCATGATGGTTTAATTTTTAAAGGGGAGAGAGTTGTTGTACCTGAAAGTATGAGGAAATCTATAAAATAACACTTGCATATTTCTCATTTAGGAGGTGAGAGCATGCTTAGACGTGCCCGTGAATGTATATTTTGGCCTAGTATGTCAGCTGAAATCAGACAGCTAGCAAGTGCTTGTGATACTTGTCAGAGTCTTGGCAGAGCACAGCAGAAAGAAACACTCATACCAATAGAAGCTAAATATCCGTGGGAAACTGTTGGTATTGACCTGTTTACCCTAGACAACAAAGAGTATTTAATAACGGTTGACTATTTTAGTGGTTTTTGGGAAATTGATCAACTGAAGAGCACTTCATCTGCCACAGTGATAAAAAAGCTTTTAAGCTCATTTTTCAAGGTTTAGGATTCCTTGCACAGTAATTACTGATAATAAACCTCAGTTTGCTTCACAGGAGTTTTATGATTTTGCTATTGAATGGGATTTCGAACATTGCCCATGCGCTCCCACACACTCAAATGCCAATGGTAAAGTTGAAGCTGGGGTAAAAACGACCAAAGCTATGCTAAAGAAATGCTTAGAGTAACACAGAACCCAATTTAGCACTCCTTGAAATTAGAAACACTCCTACTCAGGGAACTGGCAGCAGCCCAGCCCAGCGTCTGCTCAATAGACATACAAGGTCACTACTCACCTACCACTGAAGAACAGCTAGCACCTAGGGGAAAAGAATTTCTTAAGGTAGATCAATTTAGATTGAAATTAGAACAACAGAGGCAATGCAGGAATTATTATAAGTCTGCTAAGGATCTTGAAATTCTCGATGAGGGTGATACAGTACGAGTTAAACCGTACAAAAAGGGACAGAAAGAATGGGACAAGGGTGTTGTTCTCAAGAGACTTGATGAAAGGACCTATGAAATCAAAACTCAGTCAGGATCATTTAGGAGAAACGGAATTGATCTTAAAAAAGCTGTTGATCTGCCTCCTCAGCAATCAGTGTTGATCCTTGATACATATACTCCAAGTCATGAAAGCACTACTGAACAACCACCACCTGAGCCAACTAGTCCCAGTAGTGAAAGCATAAGACAAAATGTCGCATATTTATAAATACCTAAAGTATTAATAGGGTGCGGTGAAAAATGCGGTGGGCATTGTTTTGAATTTCTCGATAGTGCTCCCGTTGGCATGGGTCTTAAAATCAAAGAGACCCTCCATATTAAATGGCTAAATAACATAAAATTATCATTATAATTACAGTTTTTCTTAACAAGTTTACATAGTTATTATATATAAAGTTAAGTAATAACGGCATTGTAAAACACACTGATGATGGGAGTTGTACTCCCGAAACATGTCTGTTTATATGAAAACTATATTGTATATTATTATATATTAGAATAGTCTTAGTGTATATTTTAATAATGTTTTTTTTAATATATTTAGTGCTATTATTAGCTAGTACCATATCAAACTTGCATTCTAGTTTTAATATTTATTTTCATGTTTTAGTTTAAAGAGCGCAGATGTAAAGCTACCATGTAGAGAAGCTGCAAATAAATCGTTATTATTATTGTTATTATTATTATTATTATTATCGCTCTGCTTCCGTGCAGCCAAAACTAGAACGACCAGAATAAATAACAGTTCTTTGACGTTTGGAAAAAAAAAACCTTTTGTCAGTTTGTTTGAACAGTAACAAGGTAACAGGCATATTTGAAGGAAATAACTCTTGGCGCTTTCAGTAAATAATCCATCGTGTTATCTGACTTTTAAAAGTGAACTCCACAGGTAAGACATGTTTCCGCTCTTCATAACGAATTTGACCAAATTCCACGATAACTTCAGTGGTCATAGAAACAATCACCTCGGGGATCACAGCTTAAAAAAAGGGACCAAAATAGGAGGTGACTAGCCAACTTATTCATCCTATCCTTCTTTCCCCCCCC
>JANCMA020203947.1:0-13270 GCA_024336925.2 Zoanthus solanderi | reverse complement strand
TCACAAACTTTGCCGAGGTTTTCAACAGGCTATGGAGGCACGGAAAACATGTTTTATTTCTTTTATAAAATTATTATCTTCATGGTTAACAAAGAGAAAGACGATATACGAAGAGCTTAATGTAAATTCTCACTAACTCGGAGACAGTCAAATCACACTGCCACGTCATTTTCGTGCTTCATACCGCTATGAAAACACACCTGTTGACCAATCAAAACCAACGTACTATCCAAATTATTTCATAATACCAAATGTCTTATTTTGTAGCTATTATACGTAAAGGAAGTTATGTGTGGTAACTGACTGGGGCTGAAAGGGTTAACTAATATGTAATTGGCCATATACTGATATAAAAGGGATACAAAATTAATTGAAATTCTAGAAATTGAAAACTGCTACGCCGAGATTGATACCATAATTAATAAGATGAAAGATTAAAATTCCTACTGAAATTAAGTTAGGCGTAGTTTTCCTTTTTACACAGTGTCATTGTTATTGTTGTATGTAATGTTCATTTATTGTTTTTTAAGAAAATAAATGCCTAAATTTTTTTGTGTACAGTCTGGCTTGCCGCGATTAGCTAGCTCTTCGCTATCTGCAACCAGCCTAGTTATAACTTTACGTTGTGTTGTATAAAATAAAACTCGAAACTTGAAAACAAAGATACCACTTATACACTGACGAACCTTCAATATGTGGATTTTAAAAAATGTGAAGTTTTCACAAGCAAATGTATGTTGGTAGTGCAGGCCGGGTATGTACTACCAGCCTCGTTTATACTTTATGTAATAAATTTTCATATCTGAGAGACTGAATCAAGTAAATAAAATTAATTAATAGAAATGTTTAAGCAATCTTTAAAAATTCATAGATTTATGTTTAATAAACTATCTCTTTGAACTTTGGAGACCTAAAGCTAAATTTGATAAGGAATCAGCTTAACTTTTTCCATAATTACATTAAAGATAAAGTATATTTTATGTTTTATATCAGTATTGTGATAAAGGTCTATTACAAGTGTCTAATCATTGATGCAATAAAAACCTCATTGGGCTTATATAGAGTAATTCGTTTCATCCACTTAAAAGTATCCGTATAGATGAGGTTGCTATTAAGTATACGTCACAAGGAAGTTGGAAAGAGAAGTTACTGGAAAGGAAAAACACATGACTCTTAACGGTAATTCTTTTTATAGTTTTCTTCAGTTTTGAGGCATCTTTTTAAAATGAGGGAATCCCCTTGTTTGCTCTTTTAAACCTGTAGTTTTGCTGAAATATTTTAATACAAGAAATGAGTTTTATGACTTCAAAGGGTTGTAAGATAGCAAAAGGTACATCTTTGGTTATGAAATGACTACCCATTCCACAGATTACACTTCGTTAACCATCATGGTAAGTGATAAACGAAACTGCATAGTGCCGTAGTGTGGTTTATTTTCAAATATGGAAGTTTTTGGTGCGGAACGTTTTGTCTGCGTTTAGTTAAACTAACAGATCGAATGGTCAAGTCGCAAAAGTTACGAAAAGACGAAATTTTTCATTAATTGCGCAATTTTTATTTAGTCATCTTTTTATTTTTATTTGAGGCATCTTTTTAAAATGTGGGAACCCCCTTGTTCGCTCTTTTAAACCTGTAGTTTTACTGAAATTTTTTTATACAAGAAATGAGTTTTCTGACTTCAAAGGGTTGTAAGATAGCAAAAGGTACATCTTTGGTTATGAAATGACTACTCATTCCACAGATTACACTTCGTTAACCATCATGGTAAGTGATAAACGAAACTGCATAGTGCTGCATTGCGGTTTATTTTCAAAGATGGAAGTTTTTGGTGCGGAACGTTTTGTCTGCGTTTAGTTAAACTAACAGATCGAATGGTCAAAGTCGCAAAAGCTACGAAAACTCGTTTTTCACTAATACGCAATTTTTATTTATAAGGACCCCATGTTTTGGTCGAACTTGATTATTCTTTAAACACTTTGAGTAATGCACTTCAAAACACAATTACAAGCAATTGTCGCTGTTATACATTAGACACTCAGTTTGTCTACACGTAACTATAAAGTTTCGGCTTGTAAAGGCCAAAACTATAGATGAAATTGAGTTGACGAACGCTTTTCGAGAAAACTTTTTTATGAGTTTTGGCAGTGAATAAAGTAAAAGTTCTTCGTTGTTTGTGAGCCACTAATATATTCTTATGTTCTTAAATTTCATGCGCTTTCTTAACCGACCTTGTGTTCATATTAAAAAAAACTTCCTGTAAATTATAAAAAGTGTATAAACAGGATAATATTTGGCCGATGAGACTAAACTAATAATCATTTTATCACGACTAATTCCTTTTAAAGGCCAGCACAATAAAGAGGTGAAAGGTTGTTTAAAGAAACAATAACATAAGGTAGTCCGCTTTGAAAGTAACACAATCATACATTAAATGAACAATTTAAGAGTTTCATCCCGCGGTATTAATATGTTTTTGCTTTGTTTTTTCTTCACTTTAAACCGTGAGTCGAATTAAACCCAGCCAACATGCAGTTGGGTCGCCATTTATTTTAAAACAAAGAGTATCGTTTTTAAACGACACTGTAGAATACTCAAACAAATTGCGAGATATTAATAAATAATGGTAGTCATAAACAACAGATCAAGGATTGCCAAGATTGCTGCTTGTGAGCCACTCATCCGTGGATTAGGCCATTTAACCTGAATTTCATTGCAATACAAAGCCGTGATTCTAATTTTTTTTTTTTTTTTGTTCAAGATAAATTTTGTTACAACTTTCAAATTTTCTTTTTCTTAGGGTAAAAATTCCAGGCATACCGACATTTCTTCTGGCTCGAGAAATGCATCTGATTTTTCTTCAAATAATTCAAAGGATTTATCGCCCGTCATTTAAAAAATTGCGAAGTACCTATTATTCGTTTTCGTGTCATGTCATAAGTCTCAAGAATTGGATTCAAAATTAAATTTTGAGTCTAATCAACTGTACTATTTTATTCGTTTTAAGAAACTAAGGTTGGAGTTATGTTTCATGAAAATTTTAGGTTTGCTCGATGTTTTTTCGCCGAGATGTAGGACGCTATGTCACACAACCCTGAGTCAAGTTTTTTTTAAAGTCATAAAAATCACTATATTTCCAACAAATTTATGAGTTTCGTTATCAAATGCTTAAAGTGTTACTTAAATAGATAAATATAACGTTATTTTTCAATCTTGTGTTTGAAATTACGCTATAAAGTTATGGCAGCCGAGGTCCACCATTATGGCGCCGCGCCGCATACATTTACACTAATTATTCAGAAATTTTGTTTCTCCAATAATTCTTTCATCAAGAAATGTTTTTGCTCCAAAAATTATCCCAGAGCTTTTGTTTTCATTGCTTTACAAACCCATGCGCTCTTTATCCTCTTGGGCAAAGAAATCGTTATTTCGAAATTTTAAAACATCGACATATCACGTGGTTTCAAATCATCAATTTGGCAGTCAAGGAGCTGGCATCGGTTCTTTTGCAGCGTCATTCCAATCTTCAAATATTTGGTACAACTTCAAAACTACTGGACTGAGAAACGAAGGTTCGAATGTTTACTTACCTCGATCTTGTTCGAGTTTGCCGAAGTGATTCTCAGGTAGCATTATATAGCTGGAAAATATTCTGCAATTCTAGTTCCATTCCATAGCCAGACTTTCAATTCAATAACTGTAATAAAGTAGAATTTACTCACACTAAGTACAAAGCAAAAAGCTAAATCGATTACGAGCCTAGTGGCTCGTGGAGCCGGCGCTTATGTCAGGTTTCTGTTGTGTTAAGCAGATGTCTTTGACTCCCCCTGGATGGGACACTAATCCATCACAGGTTAGCTCCCAGCAGACGCTGGTATACTCATTTACCTACCCAGAAAGGATGGAAAACCGAGTTAACTTAGGCGGAAAAAAAGGTTGCACAAATATTCGAATCTTGGCAGAGCCGGGGATCGAACCGGGGACCTTGTGGTCGGAAGTCAGAGATCTTACCAACTGCGCCAACCACTGCCGTTCAAGTAAAAAGCAAAGCCTGAGATAAACACGCCATTGTTGATCACTGCATCTTTGGTTGTGAAAAGGAGCTGGTAGAGAGGGGACTTGAATCAAATACTCTTCCGAACAAAGACTTGGGGAACAAATGTTTGGGGGTAAAAAGCGAAATATAGATAAAGAAAGTAATCACGGAGGATAGTAGTCGAACTAGCTGTTTTTGTAAAAACTATTGTTATTGAAGACGTGGACGAGTTAACACGAGTCCTTTTGTCAAGCAACAGATCTTCATACAAACTGCTAGGGTAACGTTTCTTCTGTATTTCTAAAAACTATTTAGTTTTATGTCGTATATCTATTTTCACATTTATTTCTTGAAGTGTTCAATCGGAAGAGAATTCGGTTCCAGTCTCCTCTTCATCATCTTACTTTTAAAGTATACTATTAACACTGCATATTTAAAGTTGCTCGCCCCAGTCCTAAAGTCGTGCTAAGAGCACGAACAAGAGTAACATTTTAGTCCGCTCACAATATCTCATTCTGTACTTAGTGCACATACAAAATTAAATAAATCAACGTACTAAAGTTATTAGATTTTATATTCACAATGTTTCGAAAGATTGGGACGCACTGACGCACCTATCAATAACAAGCTTTATTTGTGACCTATAGAAAGATAAAATATTTACAGCTTTACAATTGTAGGGTAAATAATCAAGGTAAAACTGAAACAACAACAACAACACATAAACAATAAAAATTTTATGATTAGACGGTGTTTCTAAAGAACTTTCGATTTAAAGCATTTAAGGTACAGGCATAAAACATAATGTTCATTGAAGTTTCGGATGCATGTTAATAATCCTTCATCAGAGTGAACAACGTCCGAAACATTCAAAGATCTTTCTTTAATTTTTCTACGGTGCCAAACTAAAACTTTTCTTCAAGAAATAAAACATGTTTTCCGTGTCTTCATAGCCTGGTGAAAAACGAGCCGAGCGTTTGAGAGAACTAGAGAATTCTCACAAACTTTGCCAAGGTTTTCACCAGGCTATGAAGACACGAAGAACATGTTTTATTTCTTTTATAGAAATATTACTTTTCGTCGTAACAAAGAGAAAGATGATATACGAAGCGTGTAGGTATATTTTAATTTCTTTCATGAAACTTTAAATTCTCTCTACTTGGAAGCAGCCACCATATTGCTCACGTCATTTTCGTGCTTTATAGCGCTATGAAAACACACCTGTAGAGGAATCAAAACGCACAAACTATCCAAAATTTTTTGTAAAATAAAATAACGATGTATTTCTTCTTGCAGATGTTTTTGGTTATGATTTTGTTTGCAATGGTCGCTAGCTCCCAGCCATCAATATCTGCTTATGTTCTCAGGCTAAAGAAGTTACGTAAGCAATATATCAAATTAAAACACTCGTCAAAGATGACAGAAACATTTTTATCAAAACTACAAAATAGATATGATCTTCTGAAGAAACCATCTCTGCAAAACATGAATTTCCAAAAACCCAGTTTCTTATCGCATACTAGACATTTACAGCGAAGTAAACGTATCGTCTTTCAATCCAGACTTGTTCAAAATGGCCATTGTCCCTGGAGATGGATAATCGACCCTAAGGTACAAAAAGACTCCCATCAAATTATTATAAGGGCCCAGTTAGCTTGCGGCCGTCGATGTCGTCATTATTGCAAGCCTGTGGTGTATGTTGTCACGTATCTGGTCAGATGGCGAAAGAAAGTAACCAAGCTGACGAGGATGACCGTGTATAGAAAGAAACGGAAAACAGTTCCTATCGCCTATGTTTACGTTGGCCAAAGAAGACATTAAAAAATTTCAAAAGTGTTAAAAGTAAGATAATTTAAGTCAATTACATTAAGTATGTTTCCTCAAAATATTTTAGTGTAAATTTCTCCTTTGGGCTTTTTGTGTTTCCTTTCTTATTTTTCAGTCGTGATAACAATGAAAAGAATAGAACTGAACCATCTTTCCCTTTGAATAAGACAGAGGTCAAAATTAGGTGGCGGTGGTACTAGTGGTGTTGGTGGCAACGACAGAAGTGGTGGAGAGGGCGGAAAAGCTTCCTGGCCAACTTGGTAGTAGTGGCGGTGTTTGTGTCGTTATTTTTTGTTGTGGTAATAGTGGTGTTACTAGTGATGGCAGCTGTGTTGGTAGTGGTTGTTTTTGTGGAAACAACAGAAGTGGTAGTGACCTCAGCAGAGCAACCGCGGTAAAACTGCCTGGCCAAATTGGTAGTAGTAGTGGTATTTGTGTTGTTGGTGATGGTAATAGTGTTGTTAGTGGTGATGGTAATAGTGTCGGTAGTGGTGATGGTAGTGATCGAATGGTAGTGGATGATGTTAGCTGTGGTGGTAGTGGTGGTGATGCTGGTAACGGCGGTAGAGCTGCCTGGCCATTGTCATTGGCCAGATGTTGCTGGTTTTAATGGTGGTGGGAGGGGTGATGTTCGTGGTTGTAATGGTAGTAATAGTGGTCTTGGTACTGTAGATGGTGACGGTGGTAATGGTCGTGGTGGTGGTATTGGTGTTTTTGCTCGCGACCCCGGTAGTGGTGGTGGTAGTGCTCAGGTCAATTAAGGCATGGGTTAAACTTTCTCAGAGACCCCCAGCAATGATTTATGCAGATACATTCAGTCTATTGTTTACCGTTCTCGGAAAACCAGCGTGTATTATTTCCGACATATATTTTGATACCTAGATGAAGAAACCAACCAAGTATTCGATAAGAAATAACGAAAAATGTAATATTATGATGTGGTACGCGAGTGACCCAGGCCTTAATTGACCTGA
Source organism: Zoanthus solanderi (assembly GCA_024336925.2). NCBI lineage: Eukaryota > Metazoa > Cnidaria > Anthozoa > Zoantharia > Zoanthidae > Zoanthus > Zoanthus solanderi. The sequence continues at coordinate 6,436 of JANCMA020203947.1, read as the reverse complement.
GTGGTAGTGGTAGTAGTGGTAGTGGTGGTGGTAGTGGTAGTGTTAGTGGTAGTAGTGGTAGTGGTAGTGGTGGTGGTAGTAGTGGTAGTAGTGGTAGTGGTAGTGGTAGTAGTGGTAGTGGTGGTGGTAGTAGTGGTAGTGGTGGTGGTAGTAGTGGTAGTGGTGGTAGTAGTGGTAGTGGTGGTGGTAGTAGTGGTAGTGGTGGTGGTAGTAGTGGTAGTGGTAGTGGTAGTGGTAGTAGTGGTAGTGGTGGTGGTAGTAGTGGTGGTGTTGATGTTTTTGCTGGTGACGGCTGTAGTGTTGAAGGTGATAATATTAGTAGCAGTTTATAGTAAACCTGCCTGCCAATGTAGGAAGTCAACCTTAAGTTATTTAAAATAGACAATGCTCCTAATACAACATAACAAAATGAAATAGAAGTTTTGTTTATGAGTTTCCAAAATTATACTCCGTACGTAGTTTGATAGAGCCAAATGTTGAAGCAGGAATGTGCATTTTATCTATGCTATTCTCTATTCATTCACCCAACTTTGGAAATGTAAAATATTTTAAAATAAATTTGTAAAAAGTTTGTATAAATAGTATACTAAGTACATGAGGATCGAGCTGAAAGGTTGTTGAGCAATATTAAGGATACAATTTCTTGCAAATAGCAATTTATTTAATTTAATAATAAAGTTTTGATATCACGCGGATGAAATGGCGTGTTTTAACAGTGGTAGGGGCGGATCATTAGCTTTCAGAATACATTGGTTACGAGTGTAATATAAAAGCGATAATATCAAATAAAATTATTCAAACCTTAAATTGATGCTTGTGTTTTCTCCCTGTCCAAGAACTTGGCTTGTTGCTAACTGCCGCGATCTTACTCAATATAGTCGCCATTTTCAAAATTTCTTGAAGCTAGCCCCATGCCGTATATGCTGCAGCAGAAGCGCGGTCAGTAACTATTAATTATCATGTCATTATCAAAGTTTAAAACTTAACAGAAAAAAAACACCAATAAGGTAGGAAACAAGCGCGCGTTGTCCCATTGTTGGCCAATCAAATACTGAGATGTCGTACCATGTGACAATTTCGTTTTTAGATTGAGCGCGTACAGAGCTAATACGTCACAAACTCACTACCAGTCCAACTCAGTTAATAATTTCGGGGGGATATGAAACTATACCACTAGAAAGTTTAGATATCTTTTTGTAAGACCGAACATCTAATATTGTCAATTTTACGAGTACTAAATGTTTAAATAAAACATTCTTTTGAGAGCGATTGCAAAATTTGTTATTCAAATGAACGTAAGATAAGCAGACTTGAGATAAATTTTAGGAAAATTACAATTGTCCATAAAGCAAAAGAAAAAAATATGGAAATTACGTAAAAAGACCCAAATTAACATGGAAAAACTTTTTTGTTCAATGAAGGCTTTTCCCAGAAGATGTGCAAGGCTTCTTTGATTTTAAGCTGATAAACTGAGGAGGCAGAGTCTAAAATCTTTAAATTGTTCATAGTACATAGATTCCTACAACTTTCTGAAGGCTGCAAGTGTTTCTGAATGTGAGAGGACCTGTCTGTTGACAGATGCTCACGTTACACGCGTTGCAAAATGTCGGGAGGTTTCGCCGACATAACGAACACTACAGCCCGCACAAAAACATTTGTACAATTGTTTTACTGGAATTTTCACTGCTATTATTGTATATTGTAAAGTTGTTATAAATCATATTTATAAGCACTTGTGTAATTCATTTCCTCCAGTAACTGACGATGAGCACGGAGGTGTTTGAAACATGTTTTACCGTGTTAAAAATGTTGTAATTTTCCTAAACATTTGTTATTATATTAATATATATATTTCGAGTTTTTGCCTTGCTGATGGCTAAGTGGATATCTCAAGTACCAGTTTTCGCGCCCAGGTTTTCTATTATGGGTTTCTTTCCTCTTACAAATGATCAACACCGTGAGGTTGAGCTGTTTTCTTCTGGACAAAATATTTTTCTTACTGAAAAAAGTCGCAAAGGAAAATCAATTGTTATTCGCTCGATAGTTAAGAAACATCGTAGTCTCAACGGAATAGCAATCACAGCCCAATGGAAAAAGCTGTTAAAAATATTGGAGCTGTCACAACCATTCTTCAAAGATATTCATGGTACTATAAACAAAAGGTACACTCTCCTATACTCTCTCAAAATCAACAGCAAGTGCAAGGGAAGGCACTGTTCGATAGCGGCAGTACTGAGAGTGTCATATAAACAAGTGTTGTTGAAAGGGCAGGCCTAACATGCGCAGTACAACATGCAAGTATGGCTGTCTCTATGGCTTCCACAGCCCTATCAGCCAATGTTAATGGTACATGCACAACTGACCTTGAATACTAGGGACGGAAGTACACCAACCTTCACGTGTTAGTCCTCACTAGACTATGTGCTGACCTCATACTGGGCTTAGATTTCCAGTCGCAGCACGAAAGCCTCAATTTTCAGTATGGAGGCACCAAGCCACCTCTATCTGTATGTGGCTTTAGTACCCTCAATCCTGCTTCGCCTTTTGCTAATCTAACTAGGAAATGTCACCCCATTGCAAGTAAACTACGTCGCCTTGGAAAGCCCTGGTACTTGTGAATAAAAATGAAAATCACAAAAGGTGACTGGCCATCGACTATTCGCAAACTGTTAATAGATTTACACTACTCGATGCCTTCCCACTCCAGAGGAGAAATGATCTAGTAAATGACACTCGATACCGGGTCTTTAGCACCATTGGTATACGTTGCGCCTATCATCAGGTCCTATTGAAGGATGAAGATAAACCATACACAGCCTTTGAAGCTCAAAACAACCTATACCAGTTTACACGCCTCCCCTTATGGTGCCACCAGTGGAGTGGCTTGTTTTTAGCGACAGATGATGAAGAACAGCCTTGAGGCAATATTCCCTTATCTTGACAACACTTCTGACAACAAGGGCATATTGTAAACCTTGAAACATTTCTTGCAGCGGCAAAGAGAAAGAACATTTGCTACAATGATTCTAAGAGTGTCTTTTCAACCAGCAGACTTGCCATTCTCGGATAGTTAATTGAGGAAGGAGTCATTCGTCCAAATACAGAACGACTGACCCCCCCTAAGTAACCTCCCAGTGCCACACGATTCCAAATCACTCAACAGGTGTCTTGGACTATTTTCTTATTAATAGGGAGCTTAAGCACCAGGTGTTCTTGTCACGGAGGGCAACCGGAACTAAACTGTCAGCAGATATCGCGTACATGAACAGGTCATGCGGTCGTGGGGATCGTCACGGAGGCCTACAAGCTGCATTTTGCCTCCGTTTTGGTCTATCAGAACTGCAAAGTTTTTATCAAATTGAAGGAAGGGCTTCAAGCACCGAACAAACAATAAATCTTCGTAAGTAAATAATTTACTTACAATTACTTTAACACCGACTTTTCCTCCAGGTTCTTGCCGTATGTGTAATCAATTTTACAATTTAAAGTTTGTATACGGCTGTGCTCTTCAAAGTTAGTTTTCGTGCCTTTTTACCCAGCGTGGATCCGTCATTATGATACGCACGCTGCTAAGTAAAAAATTCGCGCCAAAAACGCCGTTATCGATCCAGCCTACTCACGGAAAATAGACCTCCGTCGTGAAGAAATGTTCCGGTGCTTAAGCTCTCTATCCTCTATAGATCCCGGAGTTCTCTAATCGTATCAAGCCACTCACCAGTTGCAAGTCTTTCCCACTGTCATCTGAAAATGTTGCTCAGCAACATTTGAAGGCCTCAAGGAAACAGTCGAAGAGTCCCTTGTTACTGCCAATCGGCGAGGGCATAACTTTTGCAGTCGAAAATGATGCATCGGACGTGGCATTAGCAGCTACCCTTAGCCTAAACGGCCAACCGTCGCTTTCTTTTCACGCTCACAACAAGATAGCGAACTCAGAACCGCTGCAATAGAAAAAGAAGCACAAGCTGTTATCAAAGCAATTTGATATTTGAGAAACTTTCTGACAAGACAGCACTTCACTCTGAAAACAGACCGAATGTCGGAAACTAATGATTTTAATATTGTGATTTATAGTAAACTTGGAGTCAATAATTCATTTCAGATAAAAGTAATACAATTAAGCAAGTCACTAAGAAAAGTAAGATAAAATCAAGAGTAGTTTAAACTTACTGAAAAAGGTGCAGACTGACGTGCTATTTGATTTGGTTATCTTCGTCACAACCCAACAATAAATATTAAGTGACTTGTAGTTTGCCATCGCACGAACAAGCTATGTGACAAGGAGGTTAACGTGATGACTGTTTCTTTACGTAAATAGAAACACCCAAACACACCTTTGTTTAGTTGAACTATTATTTAGCCTTTTAGGAAATCAAAATTTCACTATAAATGCATAAAAACCCGCACAAAATGAGAGTAAACTATAGTCTGAATTATAGCTATTAGTGTGTGCTATATTGTATAGAATTCTCAACACAAAAGTCTGTATCCTACATGTTTGATCAACGCAACTGAGGAAAATTAAAAAAACGATAAGATCATCCATCGGAGGCTTGAATTTGCATGTCATAGCTTTGATATCATATACCACCCTGGAAAAGAGAACATACTTCCAGACACACAATTTTCTGAGCGATAAGTGCTATCACTGCTGAAGATTTACTATTTAAGCTTAACAAATTTCTCTGCTATCCTGTTTGCTCTTACAGCTTAATTACAAAATACCCCGCAACTGTCAGTAATTTATCATGATTTCTTTTTTTTTGTATGCATACTGAGGAAGGAGAGTATCTCCGAAAACGTTATAGGACAAATTTTTAACAAGTCTTTTAAAATTTTTTTTTTACAATCTTAAAATTTTTAGGCCTGAATGGCACAAAAAAAAAAGAAATCATGATATCGTATACGGCCTACAAAAATATTTTAAACCTTGTACAGGAAGTACAAGAATATTCAACAATATCTATAGTTTTTACACATTATACAAATTAATGTACTGTCAAATATCCTTTTGGACAGCAAGTGATATATACAAAGCTGACCTTTTTAAAAACTTGTGCATTGTTGCTCTTCTGTGTCTTGAGACTCTCTGCGATTTGGCTCTGGAGGGTATCAGCAACATTTAATCTGTTCTTTGCAAATTTTTCTGTCTCATCAAGATAGGTTTTCCAAACTATTAAAGGTGTTCTACAGACAAATAAATAATTAACAATATTAGCAAAAATAAATGACTTTAATTTGTCTTCAGAAATTAAATATTTTTTCTTGGTACAGTTTCAAAGCAGAGTCAACCACAAAAATATCAAATTGAGAAGGACAATGATTGTAATTATGAATAATTAAGGTATTTCATTTTCTGGACAACAAAATTTTAGAAATGTGTAATTTTCAGACTTCTTATCTTTGAAAACTTTTTTCAGTATTTCAGATAAATTTCTGACAAAAGTCTGTTTTTAAGAATCAGTATTCTTGCCGATTAACTGGCCATGATACCTTGCATCCAATCAGTATAAGGAAAAACTTGAAAGGTGAGCACTCTTTTTTGTCTTTATGACTCTTTTCTAAAAACATGGGCAGATTTCTTTAAATGTGGAAGAGTGAGGAATGAGACCCTAAAATTTCCCATATTTTATGGGAGAGCTAGCATCTCTGGATATTATTAATGATTACAATTTTTTAGAGGTTCAAGTGAGAAATACCTGGGGTCACTCTCTGAGGCCGTTTCAGTTTCATCAAGAGAAAAATCTCTTTTCTGCAAGAACTGGCAGTTGAGTTTCTGTAGAGCCTGTTTAGCAGAAAAAATATAAAAATTTAATATTTTTTATCTAAAATGAATGAACTTACATTGTCAGTAAGTATAATAAAAATGTTTAAACATTGGAAGATCTACATCAAAATAATTTTGTCACCAATATCTTACAGTAATTATAATAATTTATAGCATACAGAATGCAAGATCATTTGAATATTGAAGTTTGTGTGCAGTTCTGTTACTTAGGGCAGCCATGGTTGGTGCAGTTAGTAACATCTCTACCTTCCGATAACAAGGTCCCCTGTTCGATCCCTGGCTTTGCTGAGATTTGAATTGATTTGAGTAACAGTATCTGCTGGGAGCTAACCTGCAATAGATTAGTGTCCCATCCAGGGGGAGTCAAAGACTCTTATCTGCTTAATACTACAGAAACCGGAGATAAGCACTGGCTCCATGGGCCACTTGGCTTGTAAAGGATTTAGCTTTTTTCTATTACTTAATTTAATTAATTAAATTCATTCATTCATTTTAACTTTTCATTTAATTGTTACATTAATTATTAACTAAACATTAACATTTGTGTTATTAAATCTAGCCTGCAAACAGCTGTGCTAGTCTAGGCAGGCTAGATTTTTTAAAACTTAAACATATAAGTGACATAAATTTTCTTAAACTTAAAGACAAGGA
>JANCMA020203844.1:0-13271 GCA_024336925.2 Zoanthus solanderi | reverse complement strand
TTTCGTGCTTCATAGCGCTATGAAAACACACTTGTAGACCAATCAAAACCCACGTACTATCCAAATTATTTTATAATAGACTAACCTTTCAGTCCCAGTCAGTTATCATCATCCAACTTCTCCTTACATAACACATACAAATTAATACATTTGGACATGAGAAAATGCGAATTGATCAAATAAAACAAACTACTTAAGATTAAAAGTAAAATTCTTTCAAACTTGCTCAATGAAAAGTGTGGACTGAAGTTGGGAGAATTTAACAATACAATCGGGACTGAAAGGGTTAAATAGGAAAACTTGAAAGATCTGATCAGTAGTAAAGATTAATGACCATTATTGCTTCATCGGACTCTTTGCCCCTAACCCTTGCAACAAATACATTTCACTTGTTGACGTTAAATCATGATGAGAAAGAAATAGCCATCCTGAATGTTGTTGTGTTCCACGAAAAAAAAAACGTGCCCAGCTTTTTTATTGTTACCCGGTTCTATAGGAAAAATATTTTGTAAGTTTGCAAAGCATGCTAGTTAGAAAAAGGAGATTAAACATTGAGGACTTTGAGTCAACTTGTGTGTGCTTCATGAAAAACAATCAGTATTCTAGATAGCGACAGTGGTATTTTGACAAATTTTCAACAATCACTTTTTACAATGCAAGCAATTTACAATTGAAGTATTCAACTTGAAACCCAAAGCATGGGAAAAATGAATTCGGTGATAAGAGCGTTTAAGAAAGCCACAGAATAGAGGAAAATTCAAAAGATTTACAGAATTAGAAATCAATTTCTTTAGATTGTTTTCCAGACTGTTAGCGATTGAATTTTCTTCATTTAATCAATAATAATACGACTATGAAACAATTACATTTTGCTTTTCTGGCGCGAATCAAAATTCAACAACAACAACATGAGGTGTGAGCCTGCAATATTTGATCAGCTGTAAGCTACAAAACTGAACAAAAGAACTAATAATAGAACCTCTATATAACATCCTCCCCTTCTTGATGTGCCCACATCAAAAATATTCTTGTCTAGAAGCGTTCTTAAAACTATTTTTCAGTCTCTAAAAACGAACAAAAATGTCTATTCCAATGTTCAAATACTCTTCAGAGTTTTTCAAAAGTCTCAATCACTGTGTCTTTCGATTAGACACAGCTTTACAACTGGTATTCTGAAAGACTTCTGGCCATCTTGCACTTCAGTTGTTCGTACATGTCCATCAGGAGAGTCTGGTGACACAACTAAAATTATATCTCCTGGCTTCAAGTCTTCTTGAGCTTTATGCCATTTTCCTCTGAGACTCAGCCCTGGCAACAACTCTCGCAGCCATCGGTGCCAAAAGTGACGCATTAATTCTTGTACTAAACGCCATATCTTCCGGGGATTGAAAGCAGTTGTATCAACGGTTTCTGGGGCAAACTGGCCTCCCATTTAGCCATGGAGGAAGTGACTGGGGATTAATCGTAGGTTATCAGATGCATTAGATGATTGATACGTTAATGGACGTGAGTTTATTAGCCCTTCGGCACAAACTATAGCGCTTGCCAGTTCTTAATCTGTTACATCAGCATCTCCTAAGATATTCTTTATTGCTCTTTTAGCGGCTTTGATCATTTTCTCGTGAAGTGTGGTGCTCCTGGGGGGTTGAAACACCACTTGACTCCTTTTCCTGCTGTTAAGTCTTGAATCTTTTAATTTGTCCAGATCTGCTACAAGTTCCTTAAGTTCTCTGTCTGCACTGACAAAGTTTGTAACATTATCGGAGATCACAATACTCGGTAGACCATGACGGGACACCATACGGTAAAATGCATTCAAAAAAGAATCCGTGTGTAAGCTATAAGCCATCTCCAGATGAACTGCTCTGGTTAACAAACAAAAGGCAAAAATACTTCTTTTGTCGGATCTTACGTTGGCCTTGCTTAATGTAAAAGGGTCCCACAAAATCAACTGAAGCTTGGTTGAATGCCCGTAGAGACATACGTGTTCGTACTTCCGGTAGTGGTGCCATCACTTGGCTGGCAGGGCTGCTATTGGTCCTTTGACACATAGCACATTTCTTCTCTCATTCTCTAATTTCTTCTGTTGCGGAGATTATCCAAACCCTTTCTGAGAGACTCGAGTATATAGATAGCACAAATGTGCTAGTAGCTGAACTGAAGCCACTATATATTGGGTACTATGGCCACGTTGGTAGCGGGCTTTACCCATTTAAACTACCGTAAAAAAATAGTGAGCCTGATTGCTAGCAGCCATGGACAGCTGTTTCGGCCTTCTTAGGCTTCACCAACATGGCATAGCAACTGAAACAGTCCATAGTGCCCAATATAGTGGCTTCAAGTTAGCTACTAGCACGTTTGTGCTATCTTTACTTGAGTTCGTCTTTATAGCCACATCCCACAAGCCTTGCACTTTTACTGTCACTTATTTTTGTTTTGGGAACGTTCATCCAGTACTTCGAACCTGCTAGCGCAACTGCTCATCAACTAAACGAAGTAAAATTTGAAGTTCTTCTGGAGGACTTCGTCCGAAAAGTCAAAGAACACCAGCCACTGCCTGTAGGCAGGAGGCGAGTCAACTATATTTTTTAGAAATTAGTAGACATCACTATTTACTTCTAAGATTACATCACTTTCTAGATATTGCAAAGATTGCATTAGTTTGTTTTGAAATATTGTTTCTTATTTACACTCCTATTTATCGGTTTTTTTGCACTATATACACCATTTGGTTATATAAATAGACAAAAATGCTTTTCCCCCCGTTAATTCCAACCCCCCGCTTATTTCATTTGGGCGAATTTTCCAATTCCCCGCTTATTAAGACCCCCTACCCCATCAGTTCGGGACCGAAGAGTAATTTCGCAAAAGCCAAGTTGCGAAGCTAGAATATCATGTGGTGACCTGCCAATTCTAAATATTCAACGAAAACACTGGCAAAATAGCAGCTTACAAATTTTTCTTCAGAATTGATGTCAACTTTGGCCCTTGCAGATCTGATTGTAAATGATTGACAATTTCATGGTTACGTTCACTGAGCGCTTTTATAAATACCACTTCATCGACAAACAACCAATGATTTAATATGCTCGGTGAAACAAATTCATAAATTTACAGAAAATTTGGCTGATATACAAAACCACCGAGGGCGCTGTATCTGATAAAAGCAGCTTGACCCGATGGACCAAAACAAATTAAGAAACTAAAAAGTCAAAACTGTGTTGGAAATAACTTCCTTTGAATAAAACTAAAAAGGAGACGAAGATAAGTGCATTTGTCGTATACGCTAGGAGACATGCGGATTCAAAAGAAGGCTGATTCAATGTTTATAAAAAATGACTATATTAAACTTTAATGTATATTAAACTTTAATGTAGAACCTAACCGAAACCCAGGGTTTCTCAGTACACTCGAGACCACGACTGATCCCCAAGACCGAGAAATTTAGAATGGGAAACATGCTTTGCCACATAGAAATTGAGACCAATACAAATTAATATACAGCAGATCCACACAAAGCCAAAAACTCCAGAAGAAGATATATGAATGTATACTTACAAATTACCCTTGAATCACTTCCCATCTCTGGTATAAAAGTTAATCACAGCACGCTAGAACTTTCAAAACAAATACCTAGCCAACAAACATAGTAGAAAAAACAATTTTTCGCGGCGACAAACTGCTTTAATTATTTAGAATAGCAAAGCTTAGCAGACAAACGTTCCTAAACAGACTGAAAAGATTAACGATAAGTGGCTTTACTCAGTGCGGTAAATAAGGAGTCGAATTATTCATGTTTCTATGGGCATCCATTTAGTATCGGTCGATTGATTGGCAAGATTACATAACTAAAAATCTTTTCATTCTAAATGATTTGATAAATAGAGAAAAGACATTACCTTAGTTTTGAAAACAGTAAGCAACAAATTAAATTGTCATGCAAAACCTGTTTTATGCCAGTCAACAGGACCAGAAAAAAAAAAGACTTTATATAGGAGGCAAGTAAAAATTTTAGTTTCCTTCGTTTCAGATTCGTTTAAAATCTTTTATTCACATCGCCCAATTTAATCTGAGCACTAGGACTTATATTATAAGCGACGTCTCTCCCCCTGGAGAGTTTGGCTGGCAAAACTTTTCCATCAAATCTTCTTGGTAAAAATAATAGTAAACTCTTTGGGTGTGTTAAATTTTACAAACTTTGAAAACGTTCTCCACCCATAATCAATATAAGTATTCAAAAACAGAAAATGCTCTTTAGTTTTCAAATTTTTTTGAATAGTTTTTGTTTTTTGCTGTTATGAGAAACAACAAGGTCAACCGAAAAAACTAACTGTTACGTGTTGTAGTAAAAAATTAATTGAATATCCAAAATGGAAGAAAGGAAACGCACATGGAAAAGTACGTGGCTAAATACGAATGGCTTCGTAGTAATAGGATGTGTTCTGAGGAGAAACAAAAAAGGATAAAAACCAACTTGTGTCAGCTAAAAATGAACTTTAATTCAAGCTAAAAGTTTTCTTTCTCATAAACATAGAACTGCATGCTTGGAAAAACTAAGGGCTAAAACAAAAACCAAGATACAAGAGCTTGCAGAAGCCTGGGGCTTGTTAATATACATCTTAAGATTCAAAAATTTGTTATAGCTAAATTTCCAGTTGTTGAGTCCAATGAAACCTGTTAAATCTGGATTTTATTTAATGCCAAACCAAATAATAAGAAATATTCTATTTGTAGAAGCTGTACAGGAAATCAACCTTCTACTTATTCACAAAGTTCAATGTTCATAAGATGAAATTGTCGAACGCCAAACTATATTTTATCTCTGCCAGTTCACCATGAATCAAATTTCCAACGTAAGTTCTTTAGTTCTTTAAAATAAAAGACGGAGATATTTTGATATAAAAAAACTTTTAATGACGTAGGGGAGGGGCGTATCAGGTATAAGTACTACATTAGCCTCGTTTATATGAAGCAAAGTTGTTCCGGGTAGAAGGATTACAGAAGAGTCAACTTTACAGACCGTTTATATACAAAAAAACTTTATAGACTGTTTATATATATAAACGATAAAATGTTATCGCTTTTAAAATACGAGTACTGCTTATGCCAAAAACAAACAAAACATTTTGTTTGAGATTTTTTGTCAATATTGATTATGACAGTTCGATTTTTAAAATTTTTGAAATCATTTTTGCTTAAGTAATTGAAAGTAAATAAAATATTTAAATTAACGTAACTTGTAAGTACACGCAGTTTACTTGCTCATAGAATTGTATTTTACTTGCATTACAGTTGATGGTATTTAATTAGCATATTACTGATTTTTAGTTTTTCAAATTGTCAAGAATCGATTTTATCATATCACGACACCAACACCACCGCATGATACCATTAACATACAATTATCCCGCCATTGCTCAACGGAAACAACTAATCGCGCATGCTCTGTGTACTGAATCATTGACCGACTTGACTCGGAAGGCGAGCCAAAGTCCGAACCCCCCGAACCCCCCCAGCCTACGGGCTTGAAACGTTTTGAGCCGTGTTAGAAAGAAATGTACGAAAAGTAAGCTCGGCTTAGGGTAACTCGGTTAGACGGATGACCCTTCTACCCGAGACAACTTTACTTAATATAAGTTAAGATTATTAGATCTCCCGAGCCCACCACCTTTGTAGTTTTCGATTAAGATACTTTTTCACTTCCGGTGGATAACTTAGTTATTTGAGAGCTGTAGTTGAATTTCGCGAAAGCATGGCATTCAATGAAACAAATTAATCGCGCTTGTGGCTACTGCAAGTAAACATGGAATGTGAAGAAATGTATATTTAAGAAAAACTTTTAAATCTAGTTGAGAACGTTTTTTGTACTCACTTCACCTATTTACGTTGGAGATCAGGACCGTCTATGGATGCAGTAGTCACAAAAATAATATTTCATCTAAAAAAAAGCAATTTCTTACTGTTGCATTTATTTTAAAAAACCCTTGGATTGGTATTCGTTAAATAAATTTGAAATATTTCGAATGATAGTAGTTTTAATTGCACACGTTTGAAAGGAGCATGTGCTTTGAATTGATAAAAAGCACCTAGAGATCAAGTCGGAGATATTATCGGCTGACAGTTGATTGTTCCAAACAGTATTTCGAAATTTTGCTGGCTTCCTGTGTAATTTGGTGACTTACCTAGGCTTCCTGTTGTGCATGACGGGCTTAGGCCGCCAAAAAAATTTATGCAAATGAGCTTACGGTGATTTGAAATCACCTTTGGCTTATTATTAACTGAAACATAGTAACACTTTTCGCAAATTAAGGTGTCGCCGACATCACTTAAGATGGCCGTTTTAATAAGCTTTTTTCAACAGCTCTAAGTCACAAAACGCATGCTGAGAGAAAAATAAACCTACTAAGTGCCATCGAATAAAATTTTCCAGAAACTTTAGCTCGAATAACTCGTGTGGCTAACGGCAGTTCTCGAGAGCATATTTTATTTATTGCAATTCTCACATAAATTTTACAACACTAAGGCAAATACATATTATAATTCCGTGTTACTCAATGTATTAACAACATGATTTCATCAACGGTCTTGTTACGTCTTCTAAACTCTTTCACTGCCACCATTGTACCTCTGTAGTGTGCAAGATAGCATACTCCAAACGTTTCACAACCAAGGCTTTTTTCAGAGCGCACGATTTCTGCGGGGTTAATTTCTTTGTAAGTTGAGGTCTTGGGTCGTTGTTTCTGTTCTACTGGCTTTTCTTCTTTACTTTTAAGTGCAAAGGCAGGAGCTTCTTTTGCATGCTCTGCTTTATCCGGCTTTGAAGCAGCAGCGTTTTTAAGAGCTTTCTCCAGGGCTTTTTTGTTTCTCCACCTTCTCCTTGCTTGTTTCCTTATGGACTTCAGTTTGTCCTTGTCTTTTATATTTGTATGTTCGTTTCTCGCCATCTCGCGGGTTAATACAAAAATGTAGTGAAAAATACGATTAATTATATATAGTAAAAAAATATTTACACAGAGCAAAATATATTCATGAAAAAGAAAATATATTTACAAGAAACTAGCCCACGATAACTGATCGAATACGAAATTAAGGTTTCTAACGGTTTCAAACTCACTTACCTGGACGGCTACGTAGTGGCTACCGTCTATCGACGCAGTACCCAAAAATATACTAAACAACTTATATTTGCGTGATTTTGAAATCGAATTTACGGCAGGATTGACCATCTTGCGATCACTTACACACCCACACGGCATTTATAAACATGATGAGATACATGATGATCACTTTAGTTAAATTGTTAAATTCAGAGTGGTGGTTGTTGAATTTCGAGACAGTTCAGTTTACAATTTAATTCAGGTATGGATTGAAACTTGCTAAAATTGTTTATATTTTCAAACAGTAGTTGTTTACATTGCAGAAGCCAATTAAAAGATAAAAGATATTGGAGAAACATAAACCACTTAATAATGACAGCTGCATTTTGATAAACTGTCAAAAATATTGAACTAAGAAATTCTGAATGAACAGCTAATTAATAATAGGACGACCACATAAATAAGGCGAACTTAAAGTGGACAAATTTTCACTACTGATGGTGTGAATGAAACTGATGCTTCGATGGTGAGTATTCCTAAAAACGTCATTTTCTTAAAACCCCATAGGCGATAAAGGACGAGCAAAAACAAATCAACTTTCATTTGTATAACTAACCCACTATAACATTCAGTTATTATGTTATTTTAGTTTTTATAAAATGTTCATCGACGATTTCCCAGCAGAAAATGTTTGGTGGTTTCAACCTTAATTGTATAAAGTTTACAGTTATTTTACCCGTTTCTTGACACATAGTTTTATATTTGTAGTTTATACATTTTTTAAAAATTCAAAACCATTTCGAAAATTAAATCAATTATTTATTCAGCATATTTGCAAATAATTTGTTTATTATAGAAAGGTTTGCATGGTTATTGAACAAAAAACCTCCGGAGTTACACACCTCACCGCACTTTTTTTATGAACGTTTGAAAACATTTTTCAAACGTTCATTAAAACTTGAACGCAAATAAGTTGAAACGTCTGTGCTTATACTGGTTTGCATATCGACTGGTAAGTCACCACTGTTTATAGGACTTTAAGCTTGAATGTTCTTTTATAATAAAATTTAACTTCCCAATGTTACTATTTGAAATTAAGCCGATATCCTTTTCTCTAACATTTTACTTTAATACTACTCCAACCGAATTCCTTATTCCAGTTTAAATATGTATTTAAGGAAATTTTGATCAGTGGGTAAAAGGTTTTAATTAGTAATTTTCTAAACATCACTCTGTTTTTAATTATTCTTATAATAGTTTCACGCCTTGTACAGTAAATTTTTCCTAATTCTATGCGGTTATGAAAATACAGATGGTTTAATGTAACTTTACAAATACAACTGTTAATATTCACAGTTCCTGCCTCCCATTTTCAACAGAGTCTATAAAATGAAATTCTCCTGGACAACATTTCACATCTTCCTTGCCCAACTTTGTGTTTTTACTTCATCAAACCCGTAAGTATATTTTGTTTATATTTTTCAAAATATTGATCTAATTTACTGTGTGACATGAAAGCAAATAGTAACAAAGTGAACTCCGTTGTAATCGCTACGTACAAAAACTATAAAACAACAAGCTTTTTAAAAGTTGTTATACGTTAAAACTTTTTAAAATATATTTCGAGACGGTCAATCTTAGCTTTACATGTTTTACATCGTTACATATAACGATCATTCATTTGTACACCTGAAGAAGGTTGGTATGGCCAACCGAAATATTGTGTATATAAAATTTTAACGTCGTAGTGGTTTGGCTTTTTTAATGTTTTAACGTTTTAGTTTTTAATAACCAATTAGATCATTCATTGATCCGACATCAGCAGAATTTTCGTTAACGGTTGCCCGCACTTTTTCGTAGACAGAGCTTTTTTATTAGCTGTGGTTACAATAGAGTCCATCTCGGGTTCTAACCAAGGTTAGCTGACTTGGCTTGGGTTAGCCTTGGGTTCAGGGTTACCCACGGTCATACATTTAGGAGCGGTTACACCAAAGAGAACTAACCGTGGTGAGGCATTTTTCTGTCATCATGAATTAAAAATTTGGATGGGAAAATTTTCGTAAACATGGCTCCCACAGACAGTGAACTAATTCTGTTTGTTTCGCATTTTCTGATACTATTCTCGCAATGGTTGACTGCAAGCTATATGCACTATTTATTTTTAGAAAGGGCTCGGCGAAGACGAATTCATTTTTGCCGTTTTGCAAACAACGGTCACGTAAACAACTTCCAGACAGTTCCAGACCATCCTGTCAGAGATCATTAAGTTTCCGTATTGTGATTGGTGGAGCCGGCTCGGTCTTCTTCTTATTCAAGCTTTTTACCTCGGGGACTGTCATGGCCAAGTCCTTTCGGCTTTTTGACGTAACCATAGAAATTATCCAAGGAAAATTTCACCACGGGTACAAATCAAAAATCGGTTACACTGAAAAATGGTCTTACCCGAGGGTAACAAATCACTGCCCCGAGGTTAAAAGCTCTAGTGTAACCACAGCTAAATATGGGAAGTCCTAAAAAGCCCCCCGGGGGCGGAGAAAACATCGAAAATTTAATAAGCGTCCCGGGTCGTTTATTTGGCACCTGATAATATAAGGCTTTTAAAAATGATAATAACACTGTGAACCATAATATTTTATTTATAAAACCTTTTAAGACTTTGGGGTTCTTGAGAATGAGTTCTGAGGGACTTACAGTTTACAGTACTGCTCAGTGGATTCCTTTGGAAAACTAGCCATGTTTCTGCCACGTGGCTTCCAGTCTGGTTCACCGATAGATTTACTACCGAAGTTGTCAGTGTAATATGGCTTGACAAATGGGTTTTCTAACTCTGAAGGAGGAAGAGGAAAGAAAAGACAAATTCTGTCGTGATTATGTTTTATAAATGTCAGCATCGGAACTTGGCAATACAAGCCATTAGCTAATAATCATTTCAAAAATGAAATCAAATGAAGTTTCGTGAAAGCTAAAACGATGTTAAAGAACACTTAAGTACGCCCCGATCCGGAAATTTTACCAACTAAAATTCTAATTCAACAGACTTTTTTTATAAAGTAACATACCTAATAATAAATCTTTTCTATGATTATCTTGCTTCCTGTTTAACTTAGTGTCCGCCATTTTGTTATACACAGTTCGCGTGTAGCGTTTAAATCACCATAGCAACGACTCTCGTTGACACGTGACCCACGGAAGTTAGTTATGTTGCAGCAACGAGTTCCGTAGCCTCTCCTCAGACGTACGAGTTAATTCCGCGAAACAATCCTGGCCTGGATTTCAGGTGGTTGGCAAAGATTTTTGAAAATGTGTTCCTAAAACCCTACTTTGTAAACATTCTACCACACGTGACAGGGCTAAAGCAAACAGCATCCCATGCGCACTAAGTTTTTAAAGCTAAGTTTTACCCAAGTTTTACCACAGGCAACCCAAGTTCAGTGTGGGTGGTAAATTAGTAACGACATTTTCAAAATTTTATAAAACTTTGTATGGGAAATTCTAATGTTTGCCTTCGATCGTAAAGAATCAATCAAATTGTAAAATAATTTGGAAATAAACATACCTTGAAGCTTAAAAGCTGTTTGATGAACGTTGTTTTTTCCGCCATAGAACGGGTTTTGGGTTCTTGCAAAAAGTTTGTAGGAAACTTGAAACGGTCACTCAAATGTCAAACCGGCAGAACAAAATCCCTCCAAAAATCTTTCACTCGGGGATTGTGGAGCTTGGGTTGCCTGTGGTTTTACTTTGCAAGTTCCGAGGAGATAAGAAAAAACTGAAAACCGATGTTTCACATGCCTCTCTAGACTACTAGCAAGGTTTTAATATAACCAAAAAAACTGCAGTCCAAAATAATTAACTGTTTTGACTGTACAAACTAAAAAAGTCGTAATTGTAACCAGTAACCTCCAAATGATAATTTGTGCCATTAATTCTCAGCTTATAATACTGTTAAAACTGCTTTATGTACATATGGCAAAACAAATTTTTTTTCATTTTTTCTTCAGGCTAGAAACATTGCTACACTACGTTATTTGCATTTCCTATCTAGCCCAAGTATTGTATATACCCTATGAATTCTTTGTGAGTGTAGGCTTCAAAAATTGTGACAAGAGTTAAATAGCAAAGCATGTCAAAGGAGAAAGTAACAAACCATGTGATCGAGCTTATAAATGCAAGAGTTACTTACATAAACACAAACTTGAACAAAATTTTGAATGGATATTTTTAGAAACCCACCATTCTTTAAAAGACAAAAACTTAGTCAATGAGCAAACTAACATTCGAGACATTTTAGAAATCACTCATGTACACAATAGCTATTTTTTATTCAGTCCTTTTGAGGCAAAATTTTTCACATACATTAGTTTTATAATTCATAATTGATAAAGCTTTTAGCCCAAAATGTCTTTTATCAACATTTTAAAATCAGAGACAATTTTACATAATTTTTACATGAACTGCATTATTTGAAACCCGAAAGTTCACACAGAGAAGTTTAACTGCACGACTTGGACAATTTGTGAATGAGTTCCTTATACTCTGAGAAACGTTCAGCTAGCTTTCCTCCACTGATTGGCTCAAAATCAGAGAAGTGAAATCCTGGAGTGACTGAAATACTGCACAAATTGTAACTGTTTTTATTAACAAGATCTGCTGCAAACCAAACATTATGTGGCACTGCTAAATGGAGAACTGCACCAGGATAATCCAATGGATTTCCAACAACTTTATGTTCCAGCTGACCATTTTCATGTAATAAATAAACATTCATTGGGCTACCATGATGCCAGTAAAAGGTCTCATCTGATTTGACTCGGTGCCATGGGTTGACATTATCTTTGTCTATCAAACAATAAATTATGCTCATTGCATTTCGCTCTTCTCTGAAAAAAAGGGAATCATACAGAAACCTCTGTCAAAACCTAACAATTAAATCAAATTTTATCTAATCTTTTTCTAGGTTTCAGTACTTATAATATGGAATTTGTTGAAAGTGAACAACACTTTGACATCTTCTAATTGTATAAACCCTAAAATAACCTTGGCTAGACTCTTGAATCACTCATTCGTAATACCTGAAAAAAATAATTGAACATGTGTGGAAGTCTCATACATTTCATATACTTTTTTACTTTTTGAATAAAAAATATCTATATTTGTTGATTTTGGTAGCTACAGCTGATATCAACGGTAGCTACTTTGTCATGGTGCATTGTAAGAGGATGACCACAAGCGAGCAAGTTATAGGTGCATAACTAATAAGAACAGGCAATAGGATAACCACAAGGTACCCAGTAGATGTGCATTATCAGGCTATAGGAGTCACACAGGGTACCCAAGAGGACGGTCATTTTGAAAATTAAAACAGACTACTGAAAGAAGTGTTTGCTCTATATCACTCACTAAAGGCGAGAATTTTATTTGTCATGTTTAAGTTTAAGCCAAATCAAACATAGAAATGCGACAGCTTCTCAATCAAATGTGCACATTTAAACAAATATTGTAGTACTTAGTTTTCCTTGTTACGGTTTATTTAGTCACTATGTTGCAACTTCACTGGGAAAATATCTTAAAATATCTGTACATAACCATAATTTCCGAATAGAGTTGACCCCTTTGCAATGGGATTCCTTACACATTTGCTAAAATTGCACTACCCCATGCAATCGAAATTTCCAGACTCAGAATACCCCCATCAGAATTTAAAATGTCTAGGTGAAGTAGGGGCAGAAAGTACATGTATCTTGACTTCTTTGGTAAACAAAAACTACTTAATATCTTATTGCTGTAGCCACATGTAGTCCATGACTACCTATTTTTAAAGGGGCCATTCAACTGCAACCCTCCCTCTACTTTCAATTACTTCCTAGAAAAATGTAAATATTAGATGTTAAATAACAAAGATAACAATAGCAATAGGTCAGATTTAAATAGCATATTAATTTTGTCCATATAAAGATACTCCAATGTGCTTTTATTACAAGCATTTTCAAAAACACGGTTCACAGTGATATTTCACTGTCAACCGTGTTTTTTTTTTTCATTTAAAGCACTCTTACAGTAAGAAGAGTGCTGTATATTGAAAATGGCCAAGTCTTCAATTACTGTTTTATTAAATACAAACCACTGGAAATGTGAGCCAAATGTTTTTTTTTTTTTTTTTTTTTTTTTTTTGAGCTT
>JANCMA020203736.1:0-13272 GCA_024336925.2 Zoanthus solanderi | reverse complement strand
TTAAACATTAGCCTCTGGCTAGGAAGAATGGGCAACCACTTCCTTCGCAATTGACGTTAAATAAAGTATTTATTATTAGTATTATTATTATTATTATTATTATTATTATTATTATTATTATTATTCTACCCCTTTTTCCCTTCATCCCCACTGTGGAAGTTGACAGATATCATTTGCTGGAATTCGTTGATGGACTTTTGTCAAAATTCCTTTTTTATCAGGAAGTAATATGATTGCGCTCAGTTTCTTAGCAAAGTTCATGTGGTATTGATGGATGTGACGTTTATTTTTTATCAGTAATTGTTGCACAGTTTTTGTTAACTTCATAGATTTCATCAACAGGGTCTTCTCTTGTCTGTGGCTGAACTCCTGTTGAACAAGCTGTGTGATTCAATTACTAACCCTCAAGAAGGATCATTTACAGATGAAGGTTAGTAATAGAACTCGTGATACTTACTGTTCCATCGAAAACGTAGCTTGGTATTATGTATTATTTATTTTCCTGTACGGCCACCCCTCTGTGTAAGGATTTTTGGCCGGTATTATTTTCCTGGTATTCAAAGTACCTTTAGGAAAATTCACTACAGCCTTAACCAGAGCAGAGTTACTGTGCAGAAAGAGAAAGGAAACTAAAAAGCCTTTAAAACTTGTAAATTGTGAATCACCTCAAATCAAGTATACTTAACAGACAAGTAATCTTGCAGCTGTTGACATAAAATGCAATTTGATCATAGAATTATAAATCGGTAAAAGAGAGTTGAAAACACCAGAATGATCCCACGCAAACTTTGAATTCCAAACATCGATACAACGTAGTCTTTTGATTTATTCTCTTTTATGCCACCCTCAGGAAAATGCTAATCGGGATGAGTTTATGTCGATACTATATGAATGTCTCACGGAACTTTTTCTCCAGTTTCAGCCACCTCTCTGATGCCAGCAGATTTGGAGATACTTTGTCTGGCTAAACTGGAGCTGTCACACATATCTACGCAAAAACAGCACTCACTGACCGCAGGGAGTCTCCTGTATTCTGCTATGAGAGCAATGGAAGAGGCAGCCATCCTGAATGAGCTGGATATAGAAGCACGGTAAAATTGTTTTATTTTATCTTCTTTTTCCCCAGATTCTAGCGCACGAGTGTGTGCTGTACGCAAAGTACATACTGTGTGCGTGAGTGTATATAGAGACAGACCCTAAGGATCTTTTTAAGGACTTACAAGAGACGACATAAGTGGCACAGTAGGCGAGCATGTTTAGTGTGAGTGACTCGTTTCACTTTCAAACCAGTCAGACAATTGTTTTATGTTTTTCAGCAAGCTACCTGATTTGTTCCATTAAACAAAGAATTATAAATGGGAGCAAATCGTTCTGGAAGCTGACTGCGATTGATAACTGTTACGTCCACTATATAAACTGATAGTTTTTATCCATTCCTGTAAACTGGCTACTGGATTTGGATTTTAAGAGATAACTGGTCTATATTTAGCTTATGTATTACTTTAAACTGTTAATGGATTTGCATTTTAAGATTAAACATTGCACCCTAACATAGCTCAAGCCAACTAACAAAGATGGCAACAATTTTCCAGGTTAATAGCCATATAAGTTGTGTAACATGTCTTCGATATTTTCTTCTCCAACAGCACGACCAAGTCGGCCCCTGTCACGTCAACCACCCCTGACGCCCAGTACTTCTCATCTCAAGCTTGCTGTCGCCTGGATGCCCGTTTGTGGTTAACCCTTCGCCTATCACTTGCCAAAGCCTTGTCAGGGGAAGATGGCGGCATTGGCAAATTAGTTGGTTCTACAAGGAGTGTCACAGCATCCATTGGCAACTGTTCGCATCATTGTCAGCAGGGATTGAACGAGGCAGAAGCTTTTGGTGACTCAGAGATGATGGCTGAGTTTTTGGTTCTAGATTTAGTCCATAGTCTGCAGCAAGGGAAGATTTCCGAAGAGCTTTTGCAGCGGTTAGAGGTGAGATAACAAGGATGGAATGATGGCTGGCATGATGATCACTGTAGAAATTGTAATAGTAATGATAGAAATCATGATATTAGTGATAGTTGCCTATTAATATTTGAAAATTTTGTGGTAATCGTTGCAAATAGCGTAAGGAGCCGGGTTTTAACGCTTAACCTTCGCCTGAGCAACTCTGATCAATGGCTAACATTTCTGTCCTTCCTCTACTCACCTTTTTTTCTTCCACAAAAATAGAACACACTCGTAAATTTTCATTTTTTGTTTCTTTTTTCTTTACATTATTCAGTAGTTTTTTTCGTGACAAAAAAGTTTTATTCTTCAAGCTCCTTTTGTTGATCTTCATACATGAAAAAGAGTCTACTTATCAGTACCCATTTACTGTTCATTAGAGTGCCATTCAACGACTTGAGAAGATTCCATCTTTGTCGTTCAACGGACAGTTGTTGCTGTCCCTGTCAATCATTCAGTATACTGACATCAACAGATTGCGACATCAGAGTGAAATTCATTATCTAAAGAAACCGCTGACTGCATACAAGTATGCAGAGCATTTGCTGCTGAACCAGGTACAAACGTTTGGAACATTTTTGTATCTAAGAGTTTAGCATTAAGCTAAGGACCCTAGAGTTAAATTTAGGCATTCCGTAGGAATCTCTGCTGATTTGTGGATAGACTATACTACTGTTACCCAAGTGGTTATGATTTCAATTCTACTGTAGAATCTAAACCTCAACAGGGACAGTGAAATAGTTTTCTCGTGAGTTTCATTAGGTCAGGAGGTTGAGTATCCAACCTATTTTCAATGGCTATGCTTTGAGTTCTGCTATACAATCTAAACCTTAAGATTTGACTTGGTTTCTTGCATTAGTCTGTTTAAATCAGTAAGTAGAGAATCTGCATGATTTGAGCAACTGTAGGTTGAAACTTATCGCAGTAACTAGAGTAATTAGTTGGCGTTTTGAGCGTTCCCCATTGTTACTTTACCCCAGCGGGTAGACCCTGTGACTGGTAATTACTTTTTAATATATATTAAATATTACATTTTTTAGATAATGTTGCTAGGAGAAAAAATTAATGTGCTTCAAATGGCACCAGTGCAACCATTGCAAAATATCTACCTACCACAAGTGATGGTTTTAGCCCAGATAAAGCTGCGTTTAGCAATTCTAAATACACACGGAAAAGTAAAACATGAACGACAATTAAAATGGAGAGAAGCTATGAAAGATCTGGAACTTGGTCTGCAACTGACAAGAACAGCAGCCTCTAAACAGACTTTTTTAGAAGCACAGTTGCTGTTTAATATAGGTATGTTGTATCCATCATTCCATCATCACCTACAACATAGGTAGGTTGTATCCATCACTCCATCATCACCTACAACATAGGTATGTTGTATCCATCATTCCATCATCACCTACAACATAGGTATGTTGTATCCATCATTCCATCATCACCTACAACATAGTAATGTTGTGTCCATCACTCCATCATCACCTACAACATAGGTATGTTGTATCCATCATTCCATCATAACCGTTTTCGTTGTCATGATCATCACTTTCGAAATTATTTAAGAAATAAAACATGTTCTCCGTGCCTTCATAGCCTGGCAAAAACCGAGGCGAACGTTTGAAAGAATTTGAGAGCAGATCAGTGAAAACCCGAGATGCAGTCGATGGTTTACACCTGCTCGAGAATTTGCAAAACTTTGCCGAGGTTTTCACCGGGCAATGAAGGCATGGATAACATGTTTTATTTGTTTTACAAAATTATTATTTTCCGTCTTAACAAAAAGAAAGACGATATACGAAGCGCATATGTATAATTTAATTTCATTCATGAAACTTTAAATTCTCACAACTTGGAGACAGAGCCAACCATATTGCTCACGTCATTTTCGTGCTTCATAGTGCTATGAAAATACAGTTGTAGACTAATCAAAACGCACGTACTATTCAAATTATTTTATAAAAACATTTATAACCTTTCCATATTTACTATCATTAGTATTTCAATCATCATTACAATAGTCCTCTTCATCACTAAAACTGCGTCATGGTCATCAAAGAAGCCAAGATCACACATGTTCATCACCAATTCCACCGTCGCTTTCATCTTTGTTGGTTAAATTATTACCCCATCATTAATCTGTTTTGGATATTTCTAAACTGTTTTTACTGATTGCTTTACAACTGCTAAACTTCGTCTACAGCTAAATTTTAGTATTTATAACACATACCTATCATTCTTATGGTGTTAACACTACCGGAAGCTCTTACTTTCTACCAAATGAGTGCTGTTCAAGACACTTTTTCTTTTCCCTCTTTGATGACGACACACATTTCAACCATTAGACATTTCACCTACTTGCTGGCACATTCGATTAGTAATATAAGAATATTCAACTTTTTCAAGTATTTTATTATGTTTTCGTTACAATTTCTCTAATAACTTTTTTCCTAGTTTCAGATTTAGGAATTTTCCAATAAAGGGTCCAGTACGCCACATTTATTAGTGAACTCACACGCCTAAAATAATTTTATGTTGTTGACACAAATTAAAGATATTCTTGCACCAGGAAAGACCAAGCAATTATTTAACAAATAAATTAAATCTATTTCCTCCATCGTTGTAAAAATGACGTGTAGTAACAATATTGAGAATTCTATTTTTACCTAAATTTTAGGTCAGATTCAGAGACAGTTTGTAAACCTTGGCGAATTAGAGTGGCACGAAGCTGTTGCAACTCAACTTGATGCAATTTCAGCCACTTATACGTCTGACCACAACTTAGGGTAAGATTGGTTATCTTGTAGTTTTCCTTTTCTTGTAAGCTGACGTTCCAGTTAATCATGGAGAAAACCTTTTTTCCATTTTAGTTATTAACACACAACGTGGCTGAACAGAGGCTTTTAATTACATGAAAAAATGGTTTTAATGTCGTTAAATAAATCTCAAAGGTCTCCTTCATATCGCAACTCCAGCGTAGAGTTAATATACCAGTTTGTTAATATATAACGGCTTTCATTACTACTACTACTACTATTGCTACTGCTACTGCTACTACTACTACTACTACTATTACCACTACTTCCTGCTAGTAGTAGTGTTAGTAGTAATAGTAGTACCAGGAGCAGCATTTTCATCATTACAATCACGATTATTGTTATATCTTTACACAACGCTAGAACCACATCATCGAATGTTGTTTCCCTCGTTTGCTTAACTCAGGAGTCGAATATCATTGTTATTATGAAGGTTGATGAAGAAAGCTTATATGGAAATAGCAATGGTGCTGCTTCAAAAAGCCGAAAAACTTTCAGATGAATTCAATTTGATACCTGAACCACCATCTACTCCGGAAACTCGCAAACCCAGCCCTAAATTAGTTGCCAGATCATCCAAGATGAGTAAGAAGGAAAAAGTAGAACTAGATCGCAAAAATAAAGAATTGAAAGACAGAAAAAAAGAGCTCGAAAAGGAAAGGAAAAGAGCTTGGACAGCAATCCGTGCTTCGGGCCTGGTTTCTGCTGCTCAGCATAAACTTGGTTTGCTCACGGGAGATGCAGATATCACTGCTTTCGACATTTCAGAAAAGTCTGGGAGATCGATTCCAGATTTCGCGATCTTTGACCTGTTGGGAACTGATGATGTCATTGGTCAGAATAATACTTACGTCACTAAGGGCGGCATTGTTGCCTTGGGAATGTCAATTAACAGTTCTAATCATATGCAGATCACGTGGATTCACTTGCTTGGTTACCTGTCGTTTCTCCGTCGACAATGTTCATATGCAGCCCTTGGCGTGTATGCAGACAACCAAGGTAGCTTATACCTCACCGAGTTTATTTTAGTAGTTCAAGTTAAGGGTTTTACTGATATGTTGTTTAGATAAAGCTGTCATATTTCTAACTTTAAAAGTCACAATTAATGAAAGCGCAGTGCGTGTGGGATTTGACTATAAAGATTAACGTCAGGTATAAATAACACAAATGTGCTTATAGCTAACTTGAAACTACAATAATAGGCACTATGACCACGTTGGTAGCGGGCTTCAACCCTTCAAACTACCATAAAAACTTTTTCCCTTTTCAGGAACCTGAGCCTGTTCCCTAAACAGGGAACCTGAGGCCTAAAAAGGCCGAAACAATTGTAAATGGCTGCTAGCAATCAGGTTAACTATTGTCTATAGTAGTTTGAAGAGATAAATCCAACTACCAAGGTGGCCATAGTGCCCATTATCGTGGCTTCATGTTAGCTACTAGCTTTTTTGTACTATCAGTACTTGACCTTAACCATATTAGATTCAATACTGCAAGGCCATGTGCTTATAGTCGCTGAACTTCACTTCTGTATAATACAAAATTTATTTTGTTTAGAAAGCTAAACAACTTTAGTGCTTACATACAGCTGGAGTCCAACGCCTTGTAGGTTTTAGTAAAAACCCAGTCTATATGATATAATATTTATGCCTGTCTAGCTCATGGCCCTAACCGATCTTTAGTGTTTAAGTTATTTGTTAGGGCCATTACCTTTATTTTGATTGTATTGTCTTATGTAAAGTGTAAAAATGTTGTAACTATGGGTAAATAAAAGTAGTTGTCGTTGTTGTTTATGAAAATAATTATATTTTTACAATTTAAATGTTATAGTGTCCCATCCTTTTTGGTTTTTGTTTATTGGTGGGTTTTATAAGGTTCCAGTTCAGCGCACATGGTGGTCAGTTATACAAAAGAATCTCATTAGAATCTAGTTTGAATCTCACTATTTGACCTCCATCTGCCATTGTGTTATATCCTCGTGAAACACTTGTAAATTTGATAAGTGTATGGTTGGTCTCCAGGCTAAATAATCTTCTATTCTTTCAAGAAAATACAGAAAACATTGTGAACGACTCGGTGATGCCGTTGTTCAGCTGGAACAAGGTATTGAAACTGAGCCAGATGCAAGCATTCCTCAAGGCAGAGTTGGAAACCTATTCAACTGAGTGCTGTGGGGTTTACCCACCCGAGGTATTGCAAGCTTTCAGACTTCCCACTCATCCAACAAGGAATGGAAAAAGTTTTCAAGACTCTAGTTCTGCAGGGCAGCAGGAAGAAGTGGCAGAGAAGAGAAGAGAAGGTGAGTCACTAAAACTCAGCCAGAGTTGAATTGCCACATGTAAAGTGGTACATAGGTGAAATTCTTACATTTTAAAAATCATACATATTGGGTTAAAGTGTATATATCAGTTGTGGGTTTTTTGTATGTATAAAATGCCTTTATCCTTCTAAGGGCGATGACAAAAAAAATCGATTACAATTTTTTTCATGGCGTAATTGTCGATTGAAGTTGTAAAAAATCACTTCCGATTTCATCTTGACCGAGCGATGGGAAGTCTGGTTCATGACGTCAAAAGCAGGATTAATTAGTGGGAAACCTGTCTTGTTCTTATGTAGCTGTTCCATTCTCTTGTAAAATGTGGTAGCGAGGTGTCTTGTAGCTACTTCAATTGAACAGATATATATTCTCTGCTTTTGACGTCGTCATGGGCCGCCTAAGCTAACTCGTGCGATGGATTAGTGTCCCAAGAAGAAGTCAGAGACTCTCATCCGCTTGACACTACAGAAACCAGAGATAAGCGTTGGCTCCATGGGCCACTTAGCTTGTAAGGTATTTAACTAGCTGAGGGAGATCGTAAAGACAAAGCCGGAAGACTTAGTGAAATTATTTACAAATTTGAACTGAAAATTTGTTTGATTTACCTTACAAGTGTATCCAGTTAATTAATTATATGTTTTTCTTCATCAACGACTTTAAGATTAGTTGCATTGATGACAGCACTCGATTTGCCAAAACATGTTACCGCTAAAAGCTTCATTGAGGAATATATATGGTAATCTACTGATTAATATTTCGTTTCAAACTTTTTTCAAGGTAATTATAATATGTTTATATAAATTTGTAATTTGAATACTATTTCTGTTTACCATCTTGCAGTACATCTTCTACATTATTCTCCTTCAGTGATTATTAGTTAGTTACTTGGAAGGGAGGAGGAAAGATCTTGTGCACATGTCTATGTTAATCACCGGTCATTTGGCCATTCCCTATCTTTGAATTCCAACCCTATGAAAAAGATATTTTATTTTTTGTATTACAAAATTTTCCACTAAAGTTGAATGGACAAATTTATTTTTTTCTTCCAATGATGCTTTTAGCAACTGCTTAAACATTTTTTGCTATACTCTGATTTTTAACATGGAATTTAATTTAAAATATTATTGGTTAATCATAATGCTTAAAAATATAAGCTTTTTAATGTGTAATTACAATATTCGATATTGAAGCTCAATGTATAGTGGAATGTTTACTCTAATCATTTGTCTGCTGAGAAACCTGCATGAGTTTAGGCAACTTCTTAAAAATGAATGTCTTTTTAAGATCCATTTTTGTCGAGAACTGACTCTAAAATTCTTCAAATGACAACAGAACCGCCAAAGACATTAAAGAGGAGCATCGCAGCAAATAAGGCATCAGAATTCGAGATCTGTGTCCAATGGTACATACCCCAACTTGACCCCCCTGATGTCATTTGCCAGCCCAGCTCCCCAGAACTATCAAAAATCCCTGATGCACACTCTTCACACTGTATTGCACACTTGGTGTATGCTATGAATAGAGCGGCTGTTACGTCGAGTTCAGGTTCACCAGTTGAAATAGGCAAGTGTCTTGTGAAATTTGACCAGGTCCAGTCCCTTCACAAAAAGCTAATGAGCACACTTGCGCTTGCCGAGAATGATCTGCAGCAGTCGACAACAACAAGCAGTAAGTACAACAGTAGCAAATTCTAGTTTAGTAACTGCTCTGACGAAGGGCTAGCACTCTAAACGTCAGCTTTGTGCTTTCCTTGCAGCGATGGCCAAACGTTTTATCCTAGAATTAATTAAAACACATGCATCACAAACTGGCCGATGTACTCAAATATAATTTTATGATCCTTCTTTGTTTACAACCTGATTGGACATTGTTTACTTCATTCTGCTGTAATCTCATTTCTTTGTTTTTCATAGGTTTAGGCACTTAGTGGTCGGGCAGTATTAGTTATCAGTAGAATTTTGTTTGTTTGAAGAAATATAAAGTTTATGTGTCTTATCGTTGAATGTCTTGTTGAAACCTCTTATCGCCCATATTTACAAGCAACTGAAAGTATAATACTAAAGGGCTCTTCAACTGGCTGAATTTTGAAGGGCTCTTCGGTTGGTAGTTAAAAAACACGCTCAAGGAATTAATTGGAATCAATAAAATGCATGTACATAAAGCATACATGTCAATTTTGAAAATAAACGTCCTGGATACTTTAAGTTTGTTCACATGTTAAACCATCATATTG
Source organism: Zoanthus solanderi (assembly GCA_024336925.2). Classification (NCBI taxonomy): domain Eukaryota; kingdom Metazoa; phylum Cnidaria; class Anthozoa; order Zoantharia; family Zoanthidae; genus Zoanthus; species Zoanthus solanderi. Next base: position 3,911 of record JANCMA020203736.1, on the reverse strand, counting down.
TAAACTTTTGATATATTCTGATTAATACATTAATTGGCCTGAAACAATTCCGTATTAGTTATGTAGTTTACTTTATTGTAGGTATATATTAAAATGTATTTAAGCAAAGTAATAATATTGATGTCCCGATTTGTCAATTCGGAAGCAGTATGATAGTGTAGAAAACTAACTAGCGGTAAACTAGATTGAGCTGCGTCGGTGTTTCTAAAGAAACAATTTAGTAATAAAAATGTAAATTCTAAACCGTAAAAAAGAGAGAATACTTACTGACGTTTCGAACGTTAGTCCTTCGTCGCAGTAAAATAGTGTAGTTCAAGCGAATCCCATCAATCCCTACCGTAATTAGAACTTGATTTTGTTTAGGCAAAAAGTCTCGCGCAGACGCATCTACATCTGATACTAAGCGCACAAAGCGTTCCATGGGGATCAAAGCACTTTCCCCCCGTCAGAGAAGGGATGACCGCTGTAAATCCAGGCTGAAGGAACACGTAGAAGAGATTCATCAAATGTTGCTGCGTTCAGATTCAACAGCCGATCAGGTATTTATGTAACTCGATTACTTCTGTTGTCAGAATCATTAGTTAATCGTTGCTTTAATGTTTTCCAATTCTTCGAAACATATTCATTGCTTCCTTTTTGTCTGCAGGAAGTTCCATTTGAAGTGTCTACAGCCAATGTGGCATGCCTAGAAGCGATGTTTGATCAAAATCGAGGCCATATTGGCAAAACTACCGAAGCTTTCTTTAGTTGGTTTAGTGGACTTATTGAATGTTGAACGTTTTAGTCGTATGAATTGCCTTGAAACAATCTTGCATCTATTAATCCCATGCTTTGAATGGTTTATGGATGAGGTGCAACGGTAATTAACCATCGCCTACAAAAGAAGAGAGAAAAAATACTGTATTGTTGTTTTCATATGTTAAATTGATAAATTGTTTGCTTATTTCTTTGTAAATGGATTTCTGTTTGTTCCACTTGAAGTCAATGAAAATAGTTGTTTTCAATGTTGCTAGTCTACGCTACCAAAGAGCAAACTAAAAGTGTAATGCTTTAGAGATGTAGCTAAATCATGATGCATATAAAGCACATGGCTGCTAGCACTAAACGCTTGATGTCACTTTATGAAAAATGAATATATTGCTAAACATTTTGTTAACATTGTGTTGTATGTTTATTTTCACATTTAGTTTTTTAAAACAATGGATATCTACGCAATCTTTCAAGGATCCAACGTTAGCGGGTGAATTATTGTATGGCGTTTTATTTGAACTAAAAATGAGGCCCCTTTGATAACATGAATTATCTCTTAAATCAACCATAAGTGCTAGAAAAACTCAAAACTCAAAAAATTAGAACAATTGAGGAGGTGCTGCTTTTGCCTTAGTATCTGCAAATGGTTAGACCGTCTTCTCGAATAAGGACGTTGTCTTGCCTCACCGGTGAACATTTTGTTTTCGTCGGTAGACTTGATGTGATGTCGCCAAACAGAAATCTTGTCTTGAAATTGTAGTGCATCTTCAATTTCCTTTTTCAGTTCGTCTGAATTTGTTATAAGTGCTTTACTATGATTGTCCATTACAATGATTTCTTTCATAGGGCGGTTCAATCTGTCCAATAAGAGTGTCGAGTTCTGCTTCAATTTTGTTGATGCCACCTAGAAGACGTCCAGCTGTTTTCACGACCCAAGCACAGTGGCCCGTTGTAAGCATCTCGTGATCACATGGTTTTTAATCTTGAAAATTCCTCGTTCGGCATCATTTTTGCCGGGAGTCGACAGCAATTTATAGGACAGGAACTGTTTTCCACATGGGTTCTTTTTTCATGGTAGATACATCTAATTTACAATCTAATAATGATTTTCTACATCGTTAATTACGTAGCTTAGTAATTACAGCGATATAGGAAATCACATGAATGTGAGCGCATTTCGTGATTTATGGGTGCGTACTCTAAATACTCAACCTCGTCTGTTGTTTTGCTAAGCTTGACATCACCCCAGCACATATTACGGTGTTCATGTATTCCTCTCAGACCAAAATGAAGGCTATTGTTCAAATAGAATTGAGAAGTGCCTCCGGGGAGAACAAGCCAAGAAGACCCTTTTCGTACCGGGTTTTCAAATCCTATTCGGAAAGTGCAACGGGGGCGTTTGGCTTGTTCCTTTTTCCTTGTTTCTTCAATCGTTTCTGCTTTGACTGCGGTGTTTTTCGTGTTTAGTTTCAAACACCAGATCTTTGATGATACTAGCTTCAGATTTTCTCTTGAGATACCGCTCAAATCATCCCTCGGAGAGATGTCGGCTTATAGTCTTTTCCGTCCTTTGTCCGCACTGTAAGTATGAACTCGCTCAGGAACTCATCAATAAGAAGCACAAGCGACTAATAAACCCTTGATAAGAATATACTAATCTGTAATACAGAGTAAGTTTAAGAAAGACTGGCTTAGACAAAACCTTGACTCGTAGATTTTACCAATAGACCTTGACACTTTGCTTGTGAAATTCTGAAGTTGGGTAGACTACGAGAAATTAAAAATAAAAACACTTAAAATGAAATGTGCAACTTCTTTGACACGATCGAGGTTAGTGCAGTTAATTGAAAAATCAGAGCCAAGGTTTTGTCAATTCTGTCTTGAATTAAATATGGTAAAGATTTTTGGTTTTTAATGCTTATAGACAGCATATTTACTTTAAACCAGTCGGAATATTTAGTTAATTCATTTATCTTTTGTTTAAGTGAATTGGGGCCGTAAACTAGATCCTGTGACAGCATTAACTGTGCTACCTGTGCATGACCTTTTGTGAGTTGACAAAATTTCTTAATTTTTGAAACAAGTTGCTGAAACTTATCAACACAGTCATTTAGTTATATACAAAGGATATTCTCTAGAGGGCTCTATAACAACTAGCGGGATTTTTGATGAACAATGGAAAATCCAAAAGAACCATTATTGTATCAACAACTTAAAAACGCACACTCGGAACTTCGAATTTTACATGACCCATCCCTTTCGTGTGAGTGCAGAATGAGATATTGTGAGGGGGCTAAAATGTCTTTCTCGATCCGACTGACTGTTAGCACGGCTTTTAGGACTGAGGCGAGCATTGATCAAAAATGGCGGATTTCTCTAGGGTTTTGCTTTGTGCTTAATGCGAGTCAATTCTACTTTACAGATTATTTTAATTCAAAGTCTTTCTATGGAATCGAATTAGAATTTCAGAATATTTTCCAGCTATAATGCTATCCGACACTTAACTCGGCAAACTTAAACAAGATCGATGTAAGTAAACATTCAAACCTTCGCGATCGTTTCCCAGGCCAGTAGTGACGTTGGCCGCTGCAACAGAACCCGAGGCAGCATCGTGATTGTGGAATAGGATCTTGGCAGTTTTTTAAATGATGGGTGATAAATAGTTTGAATTGGTAGAAGCAAAATCAGATGCAATTCCCCGCCGAGGTAGAAAAAATTTGTATATCCCTGGAACTTCTACCCTTATGGCATTCGCTTTTTTTACGAAGAAAGTTAACGAAAACTTGCGAAATGCTACATTGAGCAAGAAGTCATTGTCAGCAAGGTGCAAACTTTACGCGTGGTCAGTAAATCAAAGGCTCTATGAACCACCTTATGTGATGCTCTCCTTAGAGTCCTCAGGATATTGGTCTATAAAGAGCCAGCACGCAAAAGAATTGGGAAAAATATAGTTTAAACGTTAAATGGTTTAAGACGTTAATTTTATACTTTCGGACTCATGTTAGAACTTATTACTTTCGTGAGAAAAGACCCAGTTCGAGTCCTGTTCTGACCGTTTTTTTATTTTACTGTCTTTTCTTTTTTTCTTCTTTTTTTTTCATAACTTAAAATTGTTTATAAAGCATTTTCTTACATTTTTGTAATAAAATTCAATAATAAAA
>JANCMA020203631.1:0-13273 GCA_024336925.2 Zoanthus solanderi | reverse complement strand
CGTCAGTTCATAGAACTGTTATCAGTGGAAGCCGACGGTGCGCCCTTTACCCCCTCCCTCTGTCAGTGCTCCATTTTTCGGGTATTTAAAGCTACAGCTACACAGATCAGAGAAAAGTCGGAACAGACGTTGGAGTCACTGAGAATCGAACTTGGGACCTCAACCTCACAGAAGGCAGCGCACTTACCAACTGTGCTACACGCCTGCTCCTAATAATAAGGAAAGGCACTGCCCGGATAAATGTATATTATGTCAGAAATTCTTAATTCAACAATTATTTTTGTGTTTGGCCAATTGGTAAAATCTCTGCAATGGTATCGCACAGGGTCACAATATATACAGTGCTTAAAGTTCCTATATCGCTTTTTTATCTTTTAGATCAAACCTGTTGTCATCCATGTACTCTCAGAGTTCGAATAACTGAAATTTAGAATTACAAAAGGGTTCTTACTTTCATCTAATAAACATCGTATCACTACAGAAACATGATCTTACAGGTATGATGTCCTTCGACGCACTAATGAGGTTCAGCTGGGCACTAGCACTGTCAGGGTTATTTGCGTTATCTCTGATTGCCTCTACTAGCTTGACCACATGTTCGTCCACTGGCTGTTGACATGGCAATAACAATAATAATAGTAAAAATGGCAAGTCATTGAAAAAGTTTTTCATTATTGTCTTTAAAACCCCACATCCCCAAGTTAAGAATTCTAACAATTATCTATTTTCAAAGCGTGGTGAATGTGCCCCTACAACTACTGACAATATGAAATGAAGCGTCTTTGAAAGGGTTATTCAGTATCAAGGTTTTAATCCACCTCCCCAAGATAAGAAATGAAACCAGTTATCAATTAACAAAGAGTGAGGTATGTCATCCATCGAAAGAGGAAATGACGAGTCCTTAAAAAGGGGTTTTTAGAGTCATTGTTGAATTCCTTCTCCTCAAGATAATAATTCAGACCAGTTCGCTATTTAGAAAGCACATTGAATGTGAACCTAGAACCACCGAAGATGGAAAATGACAAGTTCTTGAACGGTTTTTTTGGTATCATGGTTAAAATCCATCGCCCAAAGAATCCAAACCATTTATCTATTGACTAAGCGTGGAGAATGTGATCCTAGAACCACTAATGATGGAAAATGTTCAAACCACCAAGATAGAGTGGGTATTTCAACCTGCGTCATCGACCACTCTGAGTGAGTTTCTGGTTTCAAACTTCTCGAACTAATTAAAGTTACAAAACATAAAAGTCATCATTTCACTCGTTGCTCAAAGGTATTGTTGAGACGCAATTTGTAGGAAAATTCCTTAAAAATTGTTGAAGCTTGCACAACAAACTCAAATTATTATTTGCTTTTAAATATAATACAAAAAATTTTCATTGGACTTCCAAGAGAAAGACAGAATATCCATGGAATTCAGATGTTACCTGGCTTACTCAACTTATGACATTGGAAAAAAGGAATACTGAAGAATTATAAAACTTGTTTAATATTTTAACTGTTACTGTGACAGCATTGCTTTAATGATGTCTTTTGGTGGCCTAAAATTGATTCTTTTCGATTGGTTAACAACTAAGTGCCTGGATTTTGTGATACTTTATACAGTTTATGTCCACCATTTTGCATAATATGAGAAGGGACTTCATTGACATTTAGAAGCTGAATTATGTACTCAAGAGCATTACGATTTGTAAACATTTTGTTTTCCAGGTTTGTCTTTTATATATTGTTTTCACCAATTAAAAAACATTATTATGCCTATGGTAGCTGATTTAAACCTGTTTTTGTCGGTGTTTTTCATTTTTGGTGTGTGTTTTCCGAGATAAAACGGCGCTTCGGTATTGTTCATGTTTGCTGGTATATTTTACAATACGCATTGTACGCAGCCACTGATAAACAATTTTCAAATGAACGTGCTCGCTTCTGAGTGGAAGTAATGTTTTCTCCTTCATGAAATGATGACACGCGGATTGTGATATGCAAAACGCAAAAAACGAACAGAAATTTCCCACACAGAAATATAGAGTAAATAAAGTTTTATCTTTTAACTTGTTGTGGTATTTATCAATATTAGGTAATTATTTCATTAGTACTATTGCTATTATTATATTATTATTATTATTATATTATTATTATTATTATTGTTATTATCATTTCTATTACAACTAACCATCATTGCCTTAACGATTATTTGTGGGTATGTGGCTAACTAATAAGAAAAAATTGACCCCGGATTTAGAGCAAATTGATATGAGCCTTGGATGAGTTGACCAGCGGGTGAATTGAACAGTTACCAATTGGTAAATTAGTTTCACTTTGTCCTCTAACGAATTCTTACCTTGCATTCATCTGTTAGTTGCTGCTGAGATGCTAAGTTGCGGTTTGATGGACCCGCTGACAATGCAGCTGCTGTGAGTTGGGTTGCCTGACCGGCTACTTCCTTTGCATATGACTAGAATCAAAGCAATTAAAAGGGTTGGATCGTTCAAAACAGGTGAACTTTTATGCTAGGTTAATCTAAAACCCACAGAATGGATTTTCTTCACAAGTGAAAATTTAATTACGTTGGCCTGGCCTAACTTACGTAACTATTACAAAAAATAGTACTACATTTAAAAAAAAACATCCTCCTCAGGTGTTACTTCCTTTGCAGATGGAATGCTAAAACAGGTTAATTTTTATGCTTGGTTAAACCGATGCCCACAGAATGGATTCTTCAAGATTACTAGACAGAGTACACCAAAAATCTAATTAACATTGGTAAACAACCGATTCCAGGTTTTAAAGATCTCTTAACCATTAACTTCAAGCTTTTTTTACTAGCTCAACTTTCCCAAACGGTCAAAGATCTTCTTGCAAATTTACCTCCAGCCTTTTCACCAGCTTTTTCTTCAAAGCGTTGCTAGCGGCGTAGTTAGTTGCCGATCTTAAGTCTTCAGCTGCTTGGCGAAGTTTCTGTTGCTCTTTGGCATCATTTGGACTTCTTGCAGCCCCCTGAATACCATTCATAAAAAATCCGTTGTCAATTCATTTAAGACAGTCATTTTGTTTCTAAACAAAGGGAATACTCAGATGATGAGACAAGAGTATACATACATAGCGACAGAATAGTCAACCTTTTCCTCTTCAACTGTTAATTATTATTAGTTATTGAAAAATAACCACACAGTGCATAAATAGATTTTTAAAATGCGTTTTGTTATTGCATATCAACTTAGTTGATATTAGTGTATTGCTATGTCAAGGGGATAACGCTCAAAATGTCAGCATCGTGCTTTTCCTAAGGCAGTGATCAAACTTTTACAAACTAGAGTTGATTAACACACGTGCTATTATAGTGTTTTGATATGTCGAGGGACTAACGCTCAAAATGTCAGCTTAGTTGATATTAAATGAAATCACAACATTTTTCGTCATGGTTGTTTTCGAAGATTTGCTACCTCTCTAGATTCATAAGCAATAAAACGACTAAAATTGAGATATTTGTAACAATTAAAAAATAAAAAATGTTCTCCGTGCCCTTATAGCCTTGTGAAAACCGAGACGAATGTTTTCTACAACTAGAGAGCAGATCGAGAATTTTCACCTGCTCGAGAATTTTCACAAACTTTGCCAAGGTTTTTACGAGGCTATTATTACGGAACTGAATATTGCTTAATATGCTAATGAACATACCAGCATTCATTATTGTATTAATTATGACACAAACAATATAATTAAATGTTGTTATTACTGTAGTCGTCTGTCTACCAAAAAGTACACAAATAAAATACACTTAAAAAAAGTTACATTAAAGTCTGTCTGTGAGGTGAAAAACACAACAGATATGAATGCTCAAAGCATGTTTCATTTCTTTTAACATTCATTTTCCTATTTAACAAGAGAAAGACGATATACGAAGCGCATATGAATAGTTCATATTGTTATACAAAACAATTAAATTCGCAACGCTTGACAATGACATTGGAAATGTTGCAGTAAGTTGTTCGCGTTTGTTTTTCTCATCAATTTTTTTTTCCAAAGTAAAAACTCATTAAAACTAATATACAAAACTAAAATGTGATAAAACAAGGAAACTACCTTAGCTGCTTCTACAAGTTTTGCTGTTGCGTCGGCGAGCACCTTAGCTGCAGCCAGCAGTCTCTTCTGTGAGTCACTGTCTTCCTGGTCCTCGGCCTCATGTTTAATACCGCTGACAAGTGATGACGTGGCCTATTACAACCAAAAGATTCAAACAAACAACTGTGCAATTGTTTTGAAATCCATTACTGGTAATTCACAATTAAACAAAGACTGTTGTAGCCATAACCATTTTTCTCGTAAATTGTAAATAGTTATGTTTTTAAAGTTCAAAACACAAGAATCTATAATGGTTACTATAAAAGCTCCAATTTGCAAAACGGGGCTTTATTGTATTACAAATCTCAGTGGACGACAGAGAGTCAAGTTCTTTTTATCCTAAACAAATACTTGATAACCCAATAGAACACTTTTTGTCAAACTGCGCGATATTTCTCTTACGTGCAGACCATAATCAAGTCGCTTGTGAACTTTTAAGCAGACAACTGAAGCACAGTTCTGAACGGATGTGTAACTTTGCAAACGTCATTGATTTAAGCACCAGTTGCCGTCTGTTATATATGACTTGTGAACTTTTAAGCAGACAACTGAAGCACAGTTCTGAACGGCTGTGTAACTTTGCAAACGTCATTGATTTAAGCACCAGTTGTCGTCTGCTGTATATGACTTGTAAATACCATAATACTCTTTCATTGTCCGTCCGAAATTTTGTGTAAGCACTGCTTCCAGTTTCTCTTGGGACCATTGTAAGTCTCAAGAGAAAATAAAAACAATGCTTATGCAAAATTTTTGAGGGACAAACAAAGAATATTATGGTATTTTTGATATTGGCTAGTAGGACCGAAATTATCTGACTGTGCATTTTGTTCATTCATTTCATCGACACAAGAAAAATAACACTCTCCATTATTAGAATTTTCAGTTCATCTAGTACAGCAAGAGAAGATGAAGAAGGAGAGTGAATCCTACATATCATATATACAAGTTTTATCCCTACGATAATCCCTCTTACGTAATTGTTAAACATGGTACCCAGCTCTTAAGTGGATGTTACTCGCTCGTTGCATGGGTTGTTTTTGTGGAATAGACGTGGTATGGCATGGTATTTTATTTATCCACATAACACGGATGAGTACAAGACTCATTTAAAAGTGCACGTGCCAAATAACTATAAACCCATACATATTAAGACATTAAATAAATAAATAGGGTAAAATATAATAAAACTAATTCGAAGACCAATAATACTAAGGGGAAATCTAACTACATAAAATCCAAACTATGTACAAAAGTTACAATTACATTTTACTCCAGTAGTCAGGTTTACATTATTTAGCAATGACTTAAAAACGTTAAGAGCTGGAGCTCTCCTAACACAGTCAGGTAGACTGTTCCATAATCTTGATGTGATATAACGAACAGTCGAGTTCGTTGATAAAATTTATAAAAGGACTTTGCTCTAAATTTCCTGCTATTTCATGTCAGGTCATTATGTGAAAGGTCCACGGAGCGCTGGGTACCATGTCTAAAAATAACTTAAGAGGGATAACCCTAGGACTAAGACCTATATGGGGGATTCACTCTCTTACCCTTCATCCTCTCTTGATCCGGGGTATTCATACAATGACACCCTAGGAATAAGACCTATATGGAGGATTCACTCTCTTACCCTTCATCCTCTCTTGATCCGGGTATTCATACAATGACACCCTAAGAATAAGACCTATATGGGGGATTCACTCTCTTACTTCATCCTCTTGATTGCAACATTACTGTATGAATGAAGGATTGGATAAGGGTTAGTTTGCATGCATATTTATATGAATGCCCTACTAAGAAAATTTTACCTTTAAACGAAGCCTATCCACGACCAATTCACAGTTTTTTTTTTTGATTATTTTTTAATATCGTGACCAACAGGATTACCAAAGATGCATGGAGATGCCACCGTTCGGATTCACCTGACCGACATTAACGATAATGCACCGCGCTTTAATCCGCCCGAGTACCGTGTTTATGTAACAGAAAATGCTAGCCCCCCGGTGGCCATTGGGAAACTCACTGTAGATGATCTAGATGAACCATCTAATGGTGCCCCTTTCGTGTTTGGTATCGTTGGCAACTCGCCAAACAGGATGTTCTCCGTTCACAACAGAACCGGTGTCTTGAAAACTAAGGTAAGGATTAAACTCGGAAGTCCTAGGCCAACTCAAAATCCGTTGAGCAGATTGTGTGTGTGTTTTTTTTTAAATTGTTGTAGTGTGTGGGGAGTAAGGATAACATGTAATTCGTAAACCGATGGTTAAAAACTTTTACCTTATTTTGGTTGTTGGCGCTGTAAAGCAAGGATCTATATTTTAAAAATCATTTCAATACTTGTATATTACAGGTAGAGTTTGATAGAGAGAAAAAGGCCTTGCACAGTTTTCAAGTCTGGGCGCGGGACAGCGGTAATCCACCACAGACTTCAATCACAACCGTTTATGTGCACATTCGGGATGTTAATGACAACCCTCATAGCGCAGGCTCATTGGAACTTACACTCAATACACTTCAGGTAACTTAGGTTTGTTCTTTTCGAAATACTTTAATTCTTAGATATTCAAAGCAAATCTTAGTTTTAAGAAATAAGCACTGATTTTCTCCTTGCCTTCATAGCCTGGTGAAAACCGAGACAAACGTTTGAGAGAATTCGATAGCAGATCAGTGAAAACCTGGGACGCAGTTTTGGATTTTTATCTGCTCGAGAATTCGCACAACTTTACTTCGGTTTTCACCAGGCTATGAAAGCACGAAGAACATGTTTTATTTCTTTTATAAAGTTATCATATTGCGCTTTAACAAAGGAACAGACCATATACAAAGTATGTATGTATACTTTAATTTCTTTCATGAAAGTGTAAATTCTCACAACTTGGAGACAGCCAACCATATTTCTCACGTCAAATGTTTTCGTGTTTTATAGCGCTATGAAAACACACTTTAATGACCAATCAAAACGCACATACTATCTAAATTATTTTATAATATAATTTCGTTCATAAAGTTTAATTATTCAGATTTCAAAAAAGGATTTGCTTCTTTTTTTCTGTTATTTTGTGCAATCCGTGTCGTTACTAATCTCTTCATAGAGCCTTTCGTTTATTAAGTTAAAAATTGTATTTACTTGCTGTTTCTAATAGAAAGTGAAGTTCTGCGAGCTGAGTTGAGTTATTTCATTATGGGTCAGTGAGATGAAAGGCATCTGAAATAAAACATTGTACTTTGTTATAATTAAAATTCCTTTAAATTTCGAAATTTGCAAATTTATTCAACATGTATGGTCTGGTGGTCTGGTTGTCATTTATGATAAATTTGTGCAAAAATTTAATCCAAAGAGAAATTGATTTATATGTGATTGTTTTTAGTCAACATTGATTGTAGAAAGAATATAACAACAATATTGACTTTATAACGTAATAAAACTAACAATGTCTTGAGATACAACATTTGCATTATCACATTACGTTACATCTGAGTCCGTGATGCATTTCGCACTCATGATGGTGAGGTTGATGGTGATGGTGGTGATGGTAGTGATGGTGATGGTGGTAGTGGTGGTGATGATGATGGTGATGATGATGGTGATGATGATGGTGATGATGGTGATGATGATGGTGATGATGATGGTGATGGTGATGGTGATGATGATGATGATGATGATGATTGTAATGGTAATAATGATATGATATTCCATTAGGACAAGTTCAGAGGAGGGCCTGTAGGAAAAGTCTACGTTGTGGATAAGGATACGGACGATGAGCGACTCTACGAGGTGGAGGAGACCAGAACAGAATACTTTGATGTCAATCGAAACACAGGTGTAATAAACTGCCAGCCGAACGTACCTGTAGGAGTTTACATTTTCAGAGTTAAAGTTGCTGATCGTAATCCAGAAAGCAAGAACAAAGCTGTCACTAGCACGGTACTTATTGTTAAGTAGTTGATTAAGCAGAAATGCGTTGGTGGACTATTTGACTGTAATCTCAGTTTGCTTATTCCATATTGACATTTTTCTTTTATTCTATTTTCTTGTATTTATTTGCATAATAACTTGTATTACAGTTTTTGTTCATAAAACAGGAACGTTTACAGGTTATAAGATGATAAACAAGAGAAAGATAGATCGGATTTTGAGCTATGCCTTAATCAAAATTACACCACGGTTGTGACGATATCGACAGATACATCGAAATCACGTGATCGATTTTGACCAATCGCGCGCAAGTTTTGTACAGTGAACGAAAGTTGCGTATTAATTACTTTAATTTCATAATGGTAAAATTCCAGCGTTGCATGATTAAAGATTTTTTTGTTGTTGTTGTTTTCAAATGATATTTGGCGCCAAAACACTAAGTATTTTATTAAATCTTCTTATAAAATTGATTGTTTTCAATTCTTTTGCATCTCTTTGTAATTAAAAATTGCTTTTAATCCAGGTGAAAATAACAGTGTTACATCTTCCAACTGAGGCAGTTGAAAAGAGTATTGCTATACGACTTGCGGGTATCTCTCGCGAATCATTTGTCATCATTTTGCCTACGTTTAAAGATGCCTTGGCTGATTTGCTTGGCACCAAAACAGAAAACGTTCAGCTATTCAGTGTACAGGAGGCAAACACAGGAAGTACGTTACGTTAGGGTAAAATCTCAATATATACCAATTTGTAATTTGTAGTAGCGGCCAAGAGTCTTCGAGGATGGCCTGGTACCGTCAAAGAAAGCTTGAAACTGAGTCGAGAATATTTTTTTAACCTGTCTCTGGGCGGAACAAGGAGGGGATCGATCGAATCGCCTTAAACGCGAATAAATAACTTTTAAACAAGTACAGTTCAGATGAAAAAACTTTAGTGGCTTACTTCGCTGACAAATATATTGTGAAGGATATTCCTAAAAAATTAACTTTAATTAGTTGTAAAACTTTTCTGTTTTGGTTTTTGGTTAGCTCAGTCTAAAAACGAAGGATATCCAGTGGCAACTGATCTGGCGTATCGCTAAAAATATTGATGTTGATTATTATTTCAGAGTTGTCTAGAAAAACAGAATAAATTCATACAAACTCGATTCCAAAGATAAAATCAAATGCGACAAGGCCATGGAAATATTCGTGTTAACATTACTACTAGTCCATTCAAATCAACTTACTTCTGTTCTCCAAAACAGTACAAATACAACTAAAGATTTGAATTCTAAAAACTTAAAACTCATGCGGCCATTCGCGAAATCTTTCCATATACGAAATAATATAATAGGAAATAACAAATAAACACAATGGCGATCATTAGAGGTCAAGGCAGCGTCCTGCAGTGGTTCAATGATGGTTAGTCTAAAATTCTCGCTTATTTGAAAACGGATTGTAATAATGCTTCCGTCAAACACTTCTGTTGACTTCAGACCGTTTTTGGAGCCATGAAACAATCTACAGTTTGCCTTTTCGAGTCAGTCTGAGCTCTTGATTGTCTCTCGAGGAAGTTCGTGAAGTGGATTGAAGAAATAGGATCCAGAGTTGAACTGACGTCCTATTCCTACAGAGATCAACCTTATTTGGAATAGCAAGAACTTTGAAACAATTCTTGACACTTGAGTCAACACTTTACAGGGTTCCCATGAAACATTTGGGTGTTTCTTTTGGCCCGCTGTCACAGGATGTTTGTCGGATACTGCACTTAAGAGAGTAATAATAAGTATAATAATAATAATGATAATAATAATAATAAGTATAATAATAATAAAGGTGATGATTATGATAGTAATAATAACAATTTGTTGGTTGCGGCCGATTATATTACCCCGTAAATCTACCATAAATAATATTAAGCCTAAGCCCTTGAACTCGTGAATAGCTTTTAAAATTGTTTGATTGCAGGCTCAGCTATTGATGTACGTTTTGCTGCCCATGGTAGTCCATACTACTCTCCGGAAAGAATGTCGGCATTGCTCAAAGCTCAGCGGCCTAAACTGCAAGAGGTCTGGGCACAAGTGGGCTCCATAGGTGTGGACGAGTGTGCAAAGGAACCTTGCAAGAGCGGATCCTGTAGAAACGTTCTTTCTTACAATGGGACAGTGGAAGCTGTGGAATCCAGGGGAGTCTCGTTCGCTTCCCTGAGGACCAGTTTAACAGCGGTGTGTAACCCTTGTGATCAGAGTGACAAATCCAGCCAAAAGTGCCAGGTCAACTTATGTTTGAATGGGGGAACTTGCCGTGATACGCCAACAGGTTAGTTACGTTTTGATGACGCAGATGCTTTTGCGCCATTACAATACATTAACCTGCTCTGAGTAACCAAAAAATAGATTTTAAGAACTTGGAAAACTCGCCGCCTGGCGTAGTTGGTAAAGTGTAGGTCTACCGTGCGGGAGGCTTGAGTCCGATTCCCGGTCTTATCACACTCAGGGTCTTAAAGTAATTCAGGAGAAGGTGCTGCGTTAAAAGGTAAAGGTTTCTTTACTATCTTTACTCCTATCGGGGGACTCAAAAGAACCCACGCGCTTTCCAAAAAGAGCAGGGCAGTGATCCCGGTGTTGTGATGGCGCTGTGCACCGAGGTCATTAAGGGTAAATAGCGGCTGCCATTGTGTGTGTCGTGTATCATGTGTCTGTGTGTAATGAGAGGTCCTTAAATGCTTTGACGCGATCTCCCGAGCTGCTTCCTTTTAATTCAGTCTCATACTGCAAGGAGGGCAATAAGCAGAACATTTCGTTTCATTTCGTTTCATAATAATGCCTCCCACTTGTTTACTGAAAGAGTAAGTCCTGTAGGATGATTGAGAAATTAAGTTACCAAGTTGGCAATTATTAAAAATGTAAAGCTAAAAATATGAATTTTAATTTTTATAAAAACAAACGTTTTCGGTCTTCTTGACTATTTTCAGGTTATAAAGAAGATGAAGATGGTCAAGTACACCGAAAACGTTTGTCTTTACAAAACTTATAATTCATATTTTTAGCCTTATATTTTTACTAATTTTCATGGAGAATTCAATTTTAAAATTGGCAATTTAATCAGTGATTATTTTAGTAACACGTGCAATAATTTAACAGCCATAGTTGTCAAGTTATTTCTACCTGCCAGATTCTATTAAATACATTTGTTGCAGAGAAAGCGCCTTAAACCTGTCTAGTCAACTAATTTTTAGAATGATGAGAAAATTCTTGTAGTTTATCTCTGTAGATAATTTAAACAGTGAGTCTGGAAAATGTTTACGGGAAGTCCCATTTTGAAAGAAGAATTAGAAGAAAGTTATGTATAGAAGAAAGAGAAAGGATTGACAACGAAGAAATTAAGCAAGCCGAAAAAAATACTACACTATTGAAGAATATTCCACAGTATTATTCAGCTAATTGCAACTGGCCATACTAACTTTTGATATTGCAGTTGAGTGAGTTTATATTTTGTTTTAATTATTTGTGATTTCAAACTGTTTCAAATTGCTTTAAAAATTTCGGGAAGCATCCATACTCAAGTTTTTCTGAAGTTCTTTGCATGGCAAAATGATATGTAGCAAGTATCATCAACTTAGAAGAGTTATTTGTGATGCCATAAAAACAAAAACTAGCTTGGCAAAGTATACTATAGCACACGAAGTTTAAAACACGCACTATAGTGAAATGGTAAAAGCGCAATGCTTGTGGGATGTGGCTATAAAGATGAACTCAGGTATAGATAGCACAAACGTGCTAGTAGCCAACTTAAAGCCACTATATTGGGCACTATGGCCACGTTGGTAGCGGGTTTTACTCCTTTAAACTACCATAAAAAATAGCGAGCCTGATTGCTAGCAGCCATGGACAACTGTTTTCTGTAGTAGAACGCTAGGGCTTACCCCTGAGCAGACTAGCTGCCTTCGCTAGATCTTATTAGCAGCTGTTTTGAGATTTCTAGACCTCATCAGCATTGCATAGCTAGCAAACAGACTCAGATTCCCAAAATGAACATAAGTAATGGTAAAAGCGCAATGTTTGCGGGTTGTGGCTTATAAAGATGAACTCGAGTATAGATAGCACAAACTTGCTAGTAGCTTCAAGTTAGCTACTAGTACGTTTGTACTATCTATACTACGGTGAAATGATTGAATGTATCGGTGGATCAGAGAGTATAATATTACAAAATTACTAGGTTTTTCTAAATGCCAATGCTCGACGTTACAAGGACGGGGGGGTGGGAGTTGGAGAATGAACGTCAAATCAACATTAAGCGTGGAGTTTGGATGTCCCCCCTCACCGAGTGAAGAATAGAAAGGATTCATTTTAGTCAGTTTTTGCCTCGTTTTGTTGTTAAATCATTCAAACATCCTTGCGAGAGAGAGCGAGAAGTCGCACCTCCAACAATACACACAGTTGTAAGTGGTGTAAAACTGTGTTGTCATTTAGAAATATTTAACTTCATAGTGAGGCTAAGACCGTAAAATTGAATACGTTGTCATTGTTGTCAGCGGCAACTGCAAATATTATAAACCACGTGGAAAACGGAATCGTGTCAGGCTCAACTCGTTTAGAATTTGAAAACATTTAAAGTTTTTTTATTATTTTTTAAGGTCATGTGTGTGATTGTCATTCCGGTCTCCAAGGTAAAAACTGTGAGTTGACAACAAGAAGTTTTAAACATGGAGAGTGGGCGTGGTTTTCACCATTACGTCAGTGTCTTGACAGTTTGCTGTCACTGGAATTTGCCACAACAGATACCAGCGGTCTTCTTATGTACAGTGGACCTACATCAACTCTGGGCCTTGACGATGTGCGAGATTTTATTTCAATCGAGTTAATTGATGGTGATTTGAGGGTGCTGATGTCAGTTGGAGATATAAGCGACATAGTTGAGCTACAGTTGTCAGGTGGTGGAAAGCTGACCAACGGCAATTGGCATTTAGTTGAAGTGCGACGAAATTACACCGTATGTGTTTATCCATCTAAAGTTTTTGTGTTCATTCTGGGCAAAGTGGGTTTTATAAATATATTATTGTTTTATAATTAGAAACACTATAAACATTGATAGTAATGATTATAGTTGTCATGGTATTGTTTCTATTATTACTATTAATTTTATTATATAATTTTGGATCTTCGTTCTCATATTTTTATGTTTACACAATAGTTTTGGTCTTTTAGGTTTAAATACTATTACTATTAATGTTATTAATATTAACAATAACGAT
>JANCMA020203630.1:0-23373 GCA_024336925.2 Zoanthus solanderi | reverse complement strand
CACCATTTGCAAATATCAGAATGAAATGCCAAACATGGCCAGAAATGTCTTTATTTATTGGGGAGGTCTGGAACCTATATGTTGTCATGGTAACAAAACTGTTAAGCTCAAATTGTGGAGCACATTTTATAGTAGAATCTTACTGCAAAGAAGGAAACATTTCTGATTCAATATGGTTGAGATACTTTTATCATATCTGACCAAAATTTAGTTGAGTGTATGATGTCATCACTGCGCTACTTTGCATATTTTAAAAACTTGAATATCTCTAGAACGAAAAGAGATATTTGAAAATAGTAAACAGCATTTTTCTTTTCATACAGACTAAATGCTTATGTTTTAAAATGGCTTCAATAGGAAAGATGTGATTTTCGTCATAGTAGCACTTCAAGAGATACTTAGTGATTGTAATCATCTGGGTTTTTTTTTGTCTTTGTTTTTTCAGATGTTGTGTCTAACGAAAATGATACTCGCTACAAAATAATAACGAAACAAGAATATGAAGCACCAAACCTGAAAATCAACGACATCCAATATTCTGATCGAGGATTGTACAGATGTTGTATTGTACACAAAAATGGAACAGGTCAATGTCAAGAGTTTGTGTTACGCGTTAGAGGTGAGCCACTGAAAAGGAATGGGCTGATTCAGCTCATTATTAGTAATGCATACTTTATCCCTGCAAACATAATTCTATTTAAGAGAAATTTAGTTGTTTTGTTTTTATAGTCAATGAATACTTTACCTTGGGGTACATTTCTTTGGGAAAAATCCTAATCCGGATTCTGAATACAAGAAGGGATTTTCGTTTCTTTGGTAAAATCCAAAAAAGGATTATGAATCCAATGAATCTGCTTGCGGTGAGAATTCAGTGGATTAATCTGAATCCGGATTCTTAGGATTCTTTGCTTTTGCGTTTCTTTGGGAAAGGATTCCAAAAAATACATGTGACAAGCGGTCTTTGCACTAAAGTCGTAGTTTGTTTCTTTCGCAGAAAAGAATCCACAATTAATCTCTTTTCGGATTCTTTGTTTCTTTGGCAAAAAAGAATCCGTGTGATCTCAAGCAATAATCTATTTTTGGATTATGCCAAAGAAATGCACCCTTAGTGTTCAACTAACTAACACTTGAACTAAAGAAAATATGAATGTGACAAGACAGATCGCTATATAACTTGACTTTCACTAAACAAAACGAGCACTAGATTGGCTGACTCTCGGTCATGTGCTCCTGATCAAATTGAGATGTATCCTGACCGTAATACAATTAGTGTGCAGTTGTTGCCCGCTTTTTTTTTTGTTTTTTGTTTTTTTGCTTTATGATTGTTTAAAGGAAAAGTCTAAATATATAGCAAAGCACTTCATGTATGGACCCGAGGGAAACTAGTTAGCTTTGTTGTCGCTCGATTCTTGATGTTTCCCTCCACTTGGTTCTGGTGAAACATCAGAACTCTCGGGAAAACAAAACTGTTTTCCACTGGACCATACATTAAGTGTATAATAATTACCTAAGTTAAGTATAATCTAAATAGAACTGTGCATCAAAAAAAAATGAATCAATATGTCAAAATGTTAAAGTTATTAAAACATTAAAACATAAAAAGATTGATAAAATTGGTAAAACTGTTTAAAATTGTTTAAAACGCCAGTTACACGGTGTTTCACGCCGAAGCGATCATCAGACTAGTGTTTTTTAGAACTGTACATCTTATACTTTCTCGATGCAATCTTGTTCTTGATAAAATCACATGAGGCCATGGCCAGTTTCTTGCATTTCTGGTGAAGGTCCTCAAAGACAGTCCTGATCTATCTAATTAATCAAAGAAAAGTGCGTGCAGTTGCGAAATGAGTGAATGTGTCCGATAAAACCAACAGATATAGTTCAGATTAAAGTTTGGAAGGAAGTGGAAAATGGCATCAAAACGTCCTGATCTTCCTACTCAATGCCCTGTTGTTGTTATTGCCAGTTATTGTTGTTATTATTGCTGTTGTTGTTGTTGTTGTTATTACTGTTGTTGTTGTTATTGCTGTTGTTGATGTTGTTGGGAACGAGGAGTCGATGCATAGCAGTATCCTAAAATTAACAGTACCTTGGGAAAGTACTTTTGCTAAGGCCAAGACAAGAGAGGAAGAAAAAAGAGTGCAAGTGGCTCTATCGACCGCAATCTGTAGACATGTTCAACCATTGCCTTGGTTTCTCTGGTGCTGAAACTAAATCATTGGTCTGTCTTCTCCAGGAGACAATGGAGAAGACGTCCCTTTGGTTTTGGCAGCAGTAAATACATGATCGCCACTTACCTTGCTCCATAACCAACAATGCCACCTGCGAAAAAGTGGGACGGGACCCCACACCACTGTAATGCAGCCGAAGGCAAAAGGGGTTAAAGCTAGTTGATGTATTTTCTCCTGATAATGTCACTGGTTCTAAATCACCAAGAGGCGCTGTTGTTTGCTCTTTGCACACGTTTTACTTTACTTCTCTATTAAAATGGATGACTCTCGTAAAACACAGTTAATGTGAGACAATCAAGTTCTTTAGCAAACACAGTTCTTCTTAGACTATAGCTTGGCCTTCTGAGACTATAGCTTGGCCTTCTGAGACTATAGCTTGGCCTCCTTGTGACCGTTTGAAATCGCTTTGAAAAAAATCTCTAACTCTTTCAACGATTGACTTCCGTTTTTCCTTACACAGAAAATTTTGCATTTGTTCTTTTCATATCATCACTAATCAAGTAAAGTTTTTTACAAATTTGTCAGTAAAGTTTGTAGAACAGTAGCTACTGCCAAGAGCACAATTTCGACAAGGTTAAAATTGTTATGAGTTCGCCGTTTGCAGTGTAAGTCACTTTTTCAAGCATTAGGCAATTGTCTTTTCTCAGAGCAACACCTTAAGTAAACCAGTTCTGGTTTTATAAGGCTTGTTGTTCAAACAAGAGCTGTATAAGCAGTTTTAATATATGCAACCTTCGTTCGTTGTCCAAAATCCGCACGCGTGATTGGTTAAAATTGATCACGTGGGTTTGCACACGTGTCGACAACGTTACAACCTTGACTGTATTTCAGTAAAAGCGTTATTAAGAGGGCTATATTGAAAATAGCCTGGTCTTCGATAATTGTTTTGTTAGTGAAATACAAGCCACTGGATATATGAATTAAAATAGAGTTTTAAAATTTGTACTAGTCCTCTTAATACTACGGCGTTTTCGATGGTCATGAAATCTCAACTAATTTACGTTTGATGTCTTAACCAGCCCATTGGTACCATACTCTGCATCTGGTTTCACCTCTCTTTGCCTATGACATGATGTTTCAATTCAAGCAAAACATTGAATATTATCAAAGTGTTTTGATCTTTAGCCACGTAGTGTGAGAAGTTCAACGACGTTTCGAGCATTTGTCCTTTGTAAGAGTAACAGTTATGTTGTATTTAAGATAAGAAATCCTGTAATGTTGTGGAGAAATATTGCTTGGATAACTACGTACAGTATGCATAAGATATAACCATTAAATCCATTTGATTTTTAAAACCCAGGGACTGGGAGTTCAAGAGACAATTAACAAGCACCAGGGTTTTCAATAAAATTTGAAGTAGGCGGATGGTAGAAGAGTAGTAGGTGGCTGTAGGGGGTCTGGGGGCATGCCCCCCCCAGAAAATTTTTAAATCTAGAAGCTCGGAAATGCCATTTCCAGCATTCTAGGCACCAAAATGAGTACAACAGACGATGAATATTTCTTAACATCAAAAACGACTTTTTTAATTTTTCTACACGACTAATAGACTATAAAGGAGGATTTGTATTCATTATCCTGTAATTTTAAGACCACTGTAATAGCAGACACACTATACTGAAAACTGGATACTATTTAAACCATTGAGGATACAATATATCGACTGGCAAAAGTAGGCGGCGCTGATATCGAAAGTAGCCACTGGAGTTCGCCGGTTGCCAGCTTCTAATGAAAACCCTGCCTTCCCACTAGCTGTTGCCCTCCCTCCAACTCTCATCTCTCCTAACTCACCCCCCTCTGCCCTTTTCACACATCCAAATCATCTCAGTCTTCTCTGCCTCAACTTAACAGAAAGGTCTTCAACTCCACACATCCCTGCCACGTCACTGCTAAACCTCCTATCTTGCCACCTCACTCCTGCCATGCATCTCAGTATCCTGCTATCACATCTGCATAGTACAGCCATCAGTCTGCTTGTCAATGCCCATGTTTCTCCTCCATACAGCTGTTACTCTTGCCAACTCAAACTGCTCTTCCACCACTCCTGCTTCACAGTCCAGCACATCGTATCTCACAACACTGATATAGCCCCTCACTTTCTTTACTACATTTTAAAGTCACCATATCCAGGATAGCAATAGCTCTTTCGATTCGCCAAAAACTTAGATTTTTATTTTTTTTATTCTAACTGAAGTTAAAGGCCTCATAAGAATTTTAATAAAAATAATATTAGTATGTTTTTAGTGTTTAATATAAATACGATAATTTATAGTAAAAATTGTTCTGTTAGATGAGCATACTTTAAATTAAAGCTTTGTAGATTTAAAATCAATTCATTCAAGCATATTTTTTCCCAAAATGTTAGATTATCAGATATCTGAGATAACCACAAAATTATCATCCAATTTCTTTAAGTGGAAGTTATCTTGGTTTAAATGAAAGATTTCTGTATCATCAAAAAAATTTTCAGTAGATAAGCCTTGACAAGAATGTTTTATTTTCAACAAAACATCCAAAAATATATTAATAGCTATATTTATACATAGAAAGAGATTATATGGATAGAATTTATTCATTGTTGTTGGTATACACATGTAAGTCTTTATCCATTATAGTTAACTAAACTGATTGGATTAAATGGATCAAATCAAGTGCCTGAGCATTAACCACTGGGCCAGCACAGGCAATACAAGACTAAACTCACCATTTGGGTGTTTTTACATGCATGCTAAGACATGTTTACATTTTTACAAAACTAAATTACTTTCATAACTGAAATAAATATTTTTTTTCTTAACTCCAACATTTAAGAATCTAATTTAACTTGAAATATTTCTTTATAGTTTTAACTACGTATAAGTCAAAACTGAGAAAATTTAAGTTTTGGGATTGGTTATAAAATCACCTATAGACACATAAACAAACACAATTGTCAAAAAGTCACAGAAAACCTCTGCCTCTGTGTTCGTTAAAGGATTCTGCATTTGTAATGTATCTGATTGTTTTTTCTTCAGCTTAGATCGAAACTGAACAAAAGATCAACCATTATGAGAGACCTATGGCCAAACATGTCAAGAAACGACAATTTCAATAATTACCAAACGAAACTAAATCTGACATAAAAACATTAAACATTTAATTTATGAGGGAATAACTACAGAATACCCCGCAACTATTGTTCTTGATTTAACGGACGATGTTAATGCATTTATCGTTTCTTGGTGGCGTTGTCAGAAATGAACGAAATCTGTAGAACGGTAAACAAATCAAAGATGGATATAAAGGCAAACGCGGTACATCTGACATAAACTCCTCAACAAATTCAGACATATCGAAATGTGCAAAATTATGATATGAAAAGAAACTTATGAAAAACAAAAAATAAATAACAGTCCAACATTTTTTTTATTTGGTATTTACAAAGCTGAAGTTTAACAAAACTTAAATTCTGCAAGAGGCCAAAGTTACTGCCAATTCAACTTCGTTTAGAGATAATCAATGCTCTGACGTACATAATGCGAAAGCAAAAAAACGGATCGACACGAGATTTATGAAAGACATGCCAACGATTTCTGGAAGAAAAGCACATGACTGAAGTTAGTTTATAAGCAATGTTTCTTATTTAACTGCTATCAATGGAAGATTTTTTTGCTAAGGAAGTCATTTTCCTCAAAACGGTTGAAAATTTGTTTACTTGGAAACTTTTGCCTGACTTCTCCGTAATAAAAACTAATATAAACATGAAGAAATAAAACAAGTTATTGCATTGTACAGCCCTAATCTCGGATTTTAATAACGCAAAAATGGTGACAATTTGTGGTCTGACATAAATCCTGACTTGTCCTGCTTCCAAAAAATACATAAACAATTTCTACGTACTACTATTTCTGCAAAATTATACTTACCTGTCGTTCCTAACACTTTGTAAAATCTATATTCTAAGTGCAATTGAGGAGCCTTCGACTTCATAAGTTCCTGAAGGCAAATTATAGCCAAAAGTTCGTTAGTCGAAAAAACATATCCAAAAACTAAAAAGGTTGCTTAGAACAATAAAATCAACTCGACTGAATGCTGATAAAGTTCTGCCAAAAAAAAACAAACTCACCAATTTGATCGCAACATGCTCATTGTTATAAAGATTTTTCCCTGTAGAAAAAGGAAAAGAAATGAGGTCTTCGAAAAATTAAAGCTACAGTTTAAAAATCTATCCGGCATCAGAAAGGCTTAAAATATAAGGAAAAGGCACAATACCATCTGAAGACACAATGAATTTACTTTGAACCACAGATGGCACTAACCTAGTCTCAACTCCCCAAAATTTCCACATCCAATTTTTTTGCCGACACGAAAATTTGGTCCCACCATCATCACTGCGGAACCCTGATTTCTCGGAGAGGCCATATTACCACCAGTTCTATGCTGCCCTCTCGAATTTTTACGATCTCTTTCCCGTTCGTCTCTTTTTGACGACGACATCACTGGCAACGAGTGAGGACGATCAGAGTATAAATTCAAGTTCGGTCGGCTAGTCCTTCAAAGAATTGTTTATGAACACCCTGTATCGCCATAAATTCAGCCATTTCGGGCTTTCGAGAGA
Source organism: Zoanthus solanderi (assembly GCA_024336925.2). Classification (NCBI taxonomy): domain Eukaryota; kingdom Metazoa; phylum Cnidaria; class Anthozoa; order Zoantharia; family Zoanthidae; genus Zoanthus; species Zoanthus solanderi. The sequence continues at coordinate 16,548 of JANCMA020203630.1, read as the reverse complement.
TTGTTCGGTAGTCACATTGCCTATTACACCCATTAATCGTTCTTTTAATATCGACGCAAAAACATTGAATTTCATAAAAAAAGGCACCTTTCTTTTGGTGGAAGTGTTGGCTGGCAAAGACAGCAGCACGCACATCAATCCCAGGGAGGCTTGCGCGCCTGGTCGTCACCAGGTCATGGGCGGTGGCCTTAGCAACCAAAATGTGACATCACAAACGCTTCTTATTCGTTTTATATTTTAAATTAAATGTTTTCGTGGAAAAAAGAATAAAACAGATTGCCCTGAAGCGTTTATAAAGTTTTTAAAATTTATATTTTAACCCCCTAATACCTTGAAGCGTCAAATTATTACCATAGGCGTCACTAGGATTTTTTAGAGGGGGTCGACTGAAGGGCACGTAGTCTTCGAACGCCCAACACGCAAACAATCTAGGGAGTCCATGGACATATTTCCCTGAGAAATTTTACTGCTGTACGGAGAGGGGGACGGGGTAGGCGCTCACTCTGTTAAATACAGTAACAAAAGTTTGGAGGATAAAATTAATTCGAAAGAGATTATATTACTTTTCTTTTCTTGACGTTTAAAAGGGGGATCGTTTGCACCTGAGGACCCCCCCCCCCCATCCCTAGCGACGCCTCTGAGTACAACAAAACAAAAGTTGAATAGTTTCAGGTGTTGCTATAAAGGCAACACAATTACTTAAAATATACGTACAAACTCGATCTATTGCACAAGGCGAACTAAAACATTCAATTAGTTTACTTCAACAGTATTTTTTTCAAAATTAAATATTTGTAAAGTGCTCCCATGACATTGTGAGTGATGAACGAAATACAGGAAAACTTTGAAAAACTTGTTCCTCATCTTCACTTGAGAATCGACTACTTTTTATTTTAAGTTACAGGTTCTAAACTGCGAAATGGTCTTAGAAACTTTGCGATAGTTTATATATAAAGCTCTCAAATGGACACTAAAACTGAGATGATCAATAAAGATAATCAGCTCAGCTCAACAACCTGCAAATTTAACTTTAAAAAATTTAACTTTAAAAAATTGTGATCTCAAACTGACAGTAAATCTTAGAGTCAAAGGATGTTCAAAGGCAATACATTATTGCGCTCAGATTTATAGTACTGGGATTGATCAAAACCATATTTTCTTATTTCAAGAAAAAATATTAATTGACTAGGTTAGTGCAACCAAATGATCTCGGATTCGATGCCCGGCTCTGCCGAGATTTGAACACTTTCTATCCTTCTGAGGTTGGTGGTGAATGAGTACCAGCGTCTGCTGAGAGCTAATCTGTAATGGATTAGTATCCTGCCTGGGGGAGTCAAAGACTCCGGAAACCGAAAATAAAAGCCTGTCCCATGGAACACTTAGCTCATAAAGGATTTTAGTATTAGTCGGTGGAAGTTCGATGCTTGTGTTGATAATAAATTTTGTACAGTGCTAAGTTCTACCAACGCTTCTCAAACATCTGCCTTAATGTTTAGAAATCAATAGCTTATAAAAGCGAGACTAGTTTGTTGTGTCATAGTTACGTTACAGTTTTAGTTATGTCAAGGTTGGGAGGCCTGTGTACATTTTTCCTCATAGCGGTCGTTAATGACGTTAATGTATGATCGTATTTTTTTCTTACACATCGTAATACAACATGGTGTCAGAAGTGTAGATTTTGACAGCCTCAATCAAGGAAATTTAAAATGTCGGATGAAAATGCTCCGCCGCCAAAGATTTTATAACACGTTCCGTTCCCTGAAAAGCTAATCCTAAAGGATGACGCTAGTCGAAAGAAAGACTGGGAAATAAATGTTCAAGTAAATCTGGGAAAATTGCGAAATATCCTCACAACTAAAGGATCACCCCAAAAGGAGAAGAACAGCAACTCTTCTTACGTGTTTTTCGCCTTCAGCGTTGAAAGTTTATAATAGCCTGTCATTTGACAATGAAGAAGATAAAATGACATCGACATCGTGCTGAACAAGACGACAGAGTTCTGCAGAGGAGTTGTTAATGAAACGTACGAACGATATGTGTTTAATACGCGTTCACAAGGTAGCAACGAAAGCATTGATGAATTCTATGGAGCACTGCTAGCTTTGACAGAGAATTGCTCGTTCGGAGAGCTGACCGCGTCCCTCATAAAGGACAGAATTATTGTTGGAATTCTGGACAACACCACAGGAAAAAACTTTTATCGGAAAAGGGACTTACACTCGAAAAGTGCTTGGAAATAGCTCGCTCGTATAAAGCTACAAAGCTTCGGATGAAGGCAATGCAAGATAAAACAGAATCAGATGAAAAAGCTGTGAATAGAGTTGATAAACCGCGACACAAAGCTAAAGCAAAGCCGGATCAAAAGAAAAGGTATGCTGTGAGCCCTACAGAAGGTAAGTTTAAACAGTCTAATAAAAAGTGCTATTTGTGCGGTAAAGATTTCCACAGACGTGAACTATGTCCAGCCAAAAACTTTAACTGTAATAATTGCGGCAAGAAAGGACATTTAAAGTTGTCTGCAAATCTTCAAAAGTACATGAAGTACAAAGTGAAAGACCAGAAAACAATACTTTTCTGGGGGCTGTGTTTAAAGGCAAGGCGAATGCGAAAGACTGGATGATTAACGTTTGCGTGGACAGTACTGAGATTAAGTTTAAATTAGATACTGGAGCTGATGTTGACATTATTTCAGAAGATATATATATGAAGTATTTCACCCACAAGTATCTGCTTACTTGTAACAAAAATATTAAGGGTCCAGACCAAAAGTCCTTACCCATACTAGGGTACATCAAATGCTCTATCTCTAAAAAAGATCAGTCAACCAAATCATAGATATTTATGTTATGAAAAGTGGAACTCCCTTGCTGGGAAGAGAAAGTAGTGTGGCCCTTGGCATAGTTGCTTTAATTAATGATGTTCAAAGCTACCCCAAGTTATTTAAGGGACTTGGTGAAATGCCATTACCGTACAAGATTAATTGGGAACCAGATTCTCAACCCTATGCAGTACAATTTCCCCGTATAGGGTCCCCATTCCATTAATGTCCAAAGTCAAAAGGGAACTTGACAGATTGGAATCTCTGGAGGTGATTAAAAAGATAACTGTGCCCACAGATTGGTGTGATTGATTTGGTGTGCACCAATGGTGATAGTGCCAAAATCAAATGATCAGGTCAGAATATGTGTTGATTTTACAAGATTAAACCAGGCAGTAAAAAGGGAAGACACATTCTTCCTACAGTTGATCATGTGCTTGCACAAATGTCAGGAGCTACTATTTTCTCAAAGCTTGATGCAAATTCTGGTTTTCACCAGATAAAACTAATCCCCAGAGCCTTCCTTCCGCTTCGGCTGACCAAATGCATACTACCAAAACGAGGGAGGCACTGAAAGAGCTCTGGGTGCTGTGCTCTCAACAGTGCATCTGTCGTGATGAGTCGTCCCCTGCTGCCCTGTGCACACTTAACACTGGCGGTGGCCTGCAGCCGGGAGCTGGAGGTTTTAGCATCTCCGATCGGTGCAAGGTGTGTGCATTCTTCGCCAGGCATGACCAGATTGTCGGTGAAACCCTTTCGGCTGCTCAACACAAGAACCTCAGACTTCGCCAGCTACTGTCCATCTCTGGGCCTGTAGCACAGTTGTACCCCACTGACCGGATGGAGGACGGCTACCGTCACAAGAAGCAGCAGCTCAATCACATTCTGAGCCAGGTTTTCTGCTGCAAAGAGAATCGTCTGGGAGGCATGCGGCACATAGGGTCACTTTCGGGACTTGTTCCCAAAATCAAGTCAGTCCAACTCACCAGTGGTTAGTCTGCATTCTGGAATGAGCTCAGAAAAGTGGCCAAGGCCGTAAACAGACAACCCGATCTATACTGCAAGATGTTGGCACTGATATTGATTAGAACCATTATACCCCTGAGCAGCGGCTGGCGAGAGTTTTTGACTGTGGGCTCCGAACTAGAGATGCAAGTTTACAGCCATTACTACCTGTCAAATTTTCCTGACCAGAGTGAAGTGAGTGCTTCGGACTGACATTCCACAGTGAAAATTGCTTTACCTAAACAATATATTTGATGAAATATAAACACTAGCTTGCGATTTGACGCTTGCAATTACGTTATGCAAAAACAAATAGCAAAAAAAAATTTTTGCTCTGCAAAAAAGTGGGGGAGCTGGAGCCTCCCCCAGCCCCCCCTGTGGTGCCGTGCCTGACATTGTTTGTATCGTTTTGATTTTTTTGTTTCTCATGGAACAAAATTAAAGCATCTACTGTATAGCAAATTACTTTGAAGGGGATATACAGTGGAGGCAGAATTTTGAAAATTGAATGAAAGATATGAGAGCTCAACTGCATTGCAATACCCAAATTACATTTTTAGGAAAATACAGTACAATGTTTGTTATACTTGTAGTTTTTTAATTATATAAAGATTGTTGAGATTTCATAAAATGATGTTTTAATCAAATATTTTATCATGTTAAATTTTGATTTTATTCATTGTTTGTAACATAAGACAATTCTTGTATAGTAAGTAGTTTCATTCATTTGTTAACTTATTTTTATCTTTCAGTTGGATTTGCTAGCTCAGTCACATCCATACAACCCACTTTGGGCGCAGCTTGGGTATGTATAATATATTGTACTCGGTAATTCTACATCTCAGTACTATTTATAAGTACTTCATATTCAGGGAGATTCGATTTTAATTTTATTGTCAATGACTTTCTCATAACCATACTCTTCAGATAAATTAATGATAATTATAGTTACGTACAGCTTTTGCGGATAGTGGTTTACCATTAATCCCAGAGTGTGTCAAACCTATGCCAATTGTTTTGTACAGTTTGATAAGCCAGGTTACAATGAACCCTGAGTTTTTCAAATTATTAGTTTTTCCATTAGATTGAGCCGTATTAATGAGTAGAAGCTCGGCTTCTACTAGGCGCTTATTATCTGCAATGGTTTTTGTCTTGTTTCTAGGACAGCTGACTGAATCACTACAGAAAATGTTGATGATGTATTTAAGTAACGTCTCTGATAATCCCTGTAAATGCTTTGGGGTTGAAAGATGATTTAGCTCAGCAACAGAGGAGGTTTTTTTTAGACAGTAATAATTATATCTTCTACCCTTGTAATAGGGACCTGTATGGTGCAGTTGGATACCCAATGAAGCTAACAAGGACGGTTGTAACAGGCCAAGATGCTGACCTTATAAGTCGCGTATTATTGGTGCTCAGCTATTTTATAAGATGTACTGAAGTCTTTGAACATCAACAGAAAAGGGAAGAAACATCACATTTTGAACAATGTGTATCAGAAAAAGAGAACTGTGCTTGTACAGGAAAGCCAAATGTTAATTCCGTTTGTGATTGTGACGAAAAAGAAAAACTTAGTGATGAATCTGGGATTAACAGTGCGGAAGAGTCATGCAACGAGGAAATTACACTTAATTGTACTAGGTGCAACTCCGTTTTTAGTACAGAATGTTCTAAATTTTTGCATAGTTCTAATTGCATTGATTGCAAAGAAACTGTTGACCTTGACAAAAATGAGAAGAACTTATGTGTACGTTGTGGTAAAGGAAGATTAAAATTAGCAGACAATGACTTAAACAGACTCGGTGGCCTAAGTCACCAATACCACTCCTTAACTGTTGAATCGGATGCTCTTGAAAAAGAGAAGCAATTTTTACCTTTAAGAACTGCTACATTTAAATGTTACTGTTGTGAGGACACCGATCCTAAGCAAAGAAAAACTTCATTTCACAGCTACGTCGCGGAAGAAGCAATACCAAAAATTAAACACAAAGAACCTTTTGTAAATAACACAAACACAAATTTGGTTAATGAAGGAATTCCTTATTCAAATACACCTGCAACTGTTTCAGTTGATAAAGAAAGCAGTGGTACAGTCAATGTAAAAGATATAGATAGAGACAGTTGTATTTCAATGGACATGGATTCAATTTCTGTTACAGAGGAAACGATTGCGTCTTATGGCCGCAGTGGATCGTCAGATTCAGGTTTTCAAAACAGTCCAATGCCTTCTCCATTTACAAAATTTCCTTCAAATATTTGTAGTTTTAGCAGCGTTAGTGAAGAACTTGATGAAGATATCGAGGAAGAACTGGATGCGGAAGAGATCACATTGCCAAGGTCAGTTCTTTCATTGAATGATTAGTACAACTGTTTACAACTAAACTCGCTTTACATAATAACAAGGGTACAAAGTTAGGGGCTACGTACTGAGAATCTTAATATTTGATCAGAAATTTACAGTTAGCGTTTGTAGTTTGGATTTAAAAATAATAAACGTGTCTGTTTGGTGTTTCTCTTCTGTTTTATTGCACATACAGTTTGTTTCAATTTGCAATTATGATTTCGTTGAACTGACATTGTTTTTTTAATAATTATGTGTTTTTCAGAGTGACGGATTTCAAATGCTATCCGGAACTTGACAGGTTAAGTGGTTTCCTACAATAAATTATTGTAGTACTTATCTTTTCACCTATTATTGTTAACCTTTGTGGAGGGGCAGGGTGGGAAATGGTAACCAGATTTTTAATGAACTGAGGGTGGGAAAATCATCTCCCCAACCCCTACCTCGTGGGTCAGTCAATTTGAACATAATTGTCACAAAGAAACTTCTTGCTTAGTTCTGTTTAATTTTTTTTTCGGTTTTAGATTTGATGGACTGATGCAATTCTGAATTTAATCCAGATTCTGTTGGCTCTATTCGATAGAACTGCTTGAAAGTTGTATAGATCACTTGCGGTGATACTAAAGTTATCTTTTTCTCTTGTCAAAAATCTTCGCACCTGTTTTAATCGTGACAAGCAACACTTAAAAACTCGATAAAAAAAAAACAGTAAATTAAAACCGTTGAATTAGAAAAGAACTATTAGATCCGTAGTTTGTCAACAGTAGTAAAAGCTTAAAATAAGTTTTTTAGACCAATCAGAACGACGTGAGAAATGAACTCTTTTAAAGTTAATGACAGTTTTTTATTCTCCTGCAGTGGTGACCAGGGGTTTAACTGGAGAAATTCCAACAGTTTTGGGAGGTCTTTGTTTGCTGGGTATGTAGAATTTAGAAAAAAAAAAGAATGAATATCATTGTAAGTTGTTTTAATGTCAAGAATGAATTTGTATTTCTTTTATTTGAGCTATGTGCGTTTAATAATTTAAGTTAGAATTATTTATTATGGTTTTGTGGCTCTTAATATCATTGATAAAAGATCATTCAATTTTCTAATTGCTATAAATCCTGTCTTCGTTATTTTTTTTTTGAATTACTACTTTGTAGATTTTAAATGTTAGACCTCCCTATTTAAACTATTAATTATATGTATTCTAAATATGTTCCACTACTTACGGCAATATACAGTATATAATAATATGTTAGTTAGAGAACTTTGTGTCTTGTTTCCGGTGGTATGTAAATAATAATAAACCAAAATGGCTTCTTCTATTATTGAAGTTATCAAGTTAATGTTATTATAGGGTATGCGAAAGCTACCGTCCAGACTTTGTACTCCAAGGAACTGTGGCAAAGAACTTCACTGCAGAATTGTCAAATGATCTAAAGCTAGCTGTACAGGTTGGTGTTTGACTTCAATAGCCACGTGGTTTTTGTTACTATAGGAACAGCACTAGTACGATACGTGATTATTGACTTTGATATAGTGACGACAGGACATTTTTATAACCCAGATGTTTTTTTATTTTGATGTTCTTCTGTCATTTGTTACCCTAGAAATACTGTAGCAAAGTGACTTTGATATCAACGTGTCATCCGTTACCACAGTAATACCACGGCATTTTTATAACCTCGAGTTTTTTATTCTGATATTCATTTGTCACCATAGAAACAGAAAAATGTTTTTGTAACTCACCAATTTCAGAAATTGAGAGAAATTTGCGTAAATTGTACAAACAAAAAGAAGGGAATAAAATGTGTAGGCTGGGTTGTTCAAAAGCCGGTTACTTTTAACCATGGGTTAAGCAAGAATTCAAGGAGCTGTTTCTTCTTAAAGAACGATTCTTGAAGAATACTGTTTGGATCGGCAAAGGAAAAAACTTGTTAATCCCAAAATTGCAACTCAAAGCCTTCCCTGTAAGGTTGGAAACAAGAACATTGGTTAAAACTTTAACCGTGTGTTAGTGCTAATCGTCTTTTGAAGAACTGGTCCTTGCCTTTTAAGCAGGAGCCATGATTACTATTGGTCATTCTTAGGTATAACTAGACAGGCAGAAAAGGATTATTTGAAAGCACTCGTTAAGTTAATGTCATCTTTCTTAATTCATCTTTATTTGATCTCCTTATATGTTTTTTTTAAAAAAGATTAAAATCCTTTGTTTAATTTTAAAACAGCACTCTGTCCTTGATGAACCAGTGTCAGAAGCTGTGTGTATACTGGCCGATACTGAGTCATGGTGAGTGGGTGATGAAAGAGCTGTAGTCCAGTACAATCAGTTTGAATTAGTGTTAAAATCAAGTTTGAAAACCGCTTACCATAGGTATTGTAACTGAGCTTGTTCATTCTAAAGTGACATAAAAGGGTTCACAAATACTGACCCTGTTCCTAACAGCTGTGGCGTCATAGCTCACGTGGTTAGAGCCCTGTACCAATATTACAGAGGTCACAGGTTTGAGTCATGTTGAAGGCTCATTAGTTTCTTTTTTCAGTTCCCTTTCGCAATTACGTACATTGGTAACCGTAACGCCCATTTATAATGTCATTGTTTACACCGTGCTAGAAACTCAGTCTCATTAATCACTGTATACCTTAGAGTGGCATTGGTGGATAACTTAAAGCGAACTCCTCTACCAGCTGTTGCTTCGTAGCTCAGCTTGTATTTTGAGCAGCATTGGTATAACGCAGAGGTCACAAGTTCGAATCCCAGTGAAAGCTGAAAGTTTTTTTTTGGCTTTCTTTTGCAATTAAGTAAATTGCATACATTATGGAATTATCATTGAGCCCATCATTAGGACTTGGTACAATATGCTACTGAACGGTGCTTACATCAGTACTGAGTACTCTCGGTTTCTTTCAAAGGACGTGCCGCACAGTTGTTAAAATCATCAAGTTTGTTGATTTTCAGGAACTGTAAAGTCATATCAGTGAAGAAAACAAGACGACAATCATCTATGAGGTAAATGTTGAACATATTTGGGATAGAAGTTGGGAAGCTTGGGCGATTAGTTAAATGCAATAAATTTAAATGGATTTACTCGGGTTTCATTTCCCCGCTAACTTGTGAATGAATTTGTTCTCAGCGACCCCAGTGTCAAAAATCACCAAGCTTTGTAAATGCCAACTGGTTTGCTTTTTACTACTTGAGAGTGATACATACTGAAGAGAGGATTTTAGCTATAATAACTTCAAGCCTACTTCGTCAACATAAACAGTTTTTTAAAAGTATTTATGATTTACAGTTTTATTTACAAACTTGCTTCATCAGTGGGTTGGTCCGGATGGAGCATTGCTTTCCTCAGAATTTTCATTTACATTTGGTGTTATAACCAGTCCCTCTCCCATACAACTCAAGAGTCATTCCAAGTGTGACATTCTTATCATAGAACATTCATAAAGAGAAGAAAGTTAAAGTGTCTTTTTGGCTTAGCTCCTATAGTTCTTAATCACTTTAAGAAAAACACCATAATGTGAAGTCATTGATGCACACTAATCTAATGTTTGCCTTCTCTCACAGCGCTTCCACAGAATTAGTACAAAAACAGCTTGTGGAAGCTTCGAATCTTGTTGTATCGATGTTAATGTCTATCCAGGGACTGTGGAACATTGGAATGTCAGCTGAATTTGTAAGTAGTAAAAAGACATAACTAGAAAATTAAATCAGAGTGATGATGATGATGATGACAGTGATAATGCTGATGAAAATGATTTACATGATTATGACGCTAAAAACGACGACGACAACGACGACGATGATGATGATGATGACGATAATGATGATAATGATAATGCTGATGAGAATAATTATACTAATTATGACGCTAAAAACGACGATGATAATGATGATAATGATAATCATGATGATAATGCTAAAAACGACGATGATGATGACGATGATGATCATGATGATAATGATAATGCTGATGAGAATAATTATACTAATTATGACTCTAAAACCGACGATGATGATGATGATGATGATGATGACGATGATCATGATGATAATGATAATGATAATGCTGATGAGAATGTTTACTATGATTATGACGATAAAAACGATGATGTAGCTATGCTATGTTCTGATCTCCAGCGTGATAATTTTTTGTTGTTTTAACTCCATCTGAAAAGGAATCATTTAGGATTTTTTCGTATGTTAACATTTTTCATGGCACTAAATGCTGAACTACAGGTTTTACCAGAAGTATATATCACCGCTGCTCATTTGTTTTGACATATTGATACATGTCTGTTGGGTGTGTGAACTAATCGAGCTATTTTCTTCCTATAGTGTTTAATGCATCTAGAAGATCAGTTGAAGGAAATTTATTTAAAGAGTAAGGTAAGTTTGGGGACTACTCATTCTTTTTACTTTGTCATTCTTTATTCTTTTTAGTATATATACATCACAAGTGAAAAGTACTTTTTGTGCACGCTGATTGGCTAGCTCGGAGGTGATTAGCCAAGTACTATTCACCTCCGAAAAGCAGAAGAAAAGCTCCCTGTTTTGCTTCGGTTTCAAAATGTCACAAATAAAATTACTCTTTGGTCCGCTAGTTATTCAGCTGGAGTGGTATATACTAAAACAATTATTCACCTCAGTGTCAGTAAAAAACGACGGTTCACTCTGGTGAATAATTGTTACTTGTGCCAGCAGCGAAGCGCGGTACAAGTTTAGGTTTGCCACGTGTTTTTTTTTTTTTTATTTGTGTCGAGGTCTTCTGCCACTTGATGTAATACTTGATATACTGAGCAGCGGCTATATTCAGCTATTTGATATAATATAATACTTTATATATAGGATAGCGGCTATATTCGGCTATTTGATATAACTGAGAAGCCAAGTCTTGCGTATACAGTCAGAACTCAATAAAATCAAAAGCTTTAGAGCGTCTTGTTAAATACATGAAATTCAAGACATGATCATGTGGAGCAAAATATTAGTGGGTAAAATTTTCAGATGGAAAAAAAATTGTTATGTATGAAGTTATTCGTAAAAATAGTTACCGTGACATTATGATTTTGAACAGTATTATTTCTGAAATGTTGATTAGTTTGTTAATTGTCAGTGAATGTTATTGTCAGGTGATATCAGAATGTCTGATGGAACGAAGGAAACCAGTAGCAAAATATGATCTCGCACGTCTTTTAGGGTAGGTTGAATTATAACTGTATAAAATTGTGATAAAACACAGTATTCTCACCTGATTGCCTTAGTGTCCCTATTGGTGGCTTCAAGATAGCTATAGTATTAGCACGCATGTGCTATCTAAATCCTTAAGGACCTAATGGTTCTGAGCCCAGTTGTTCAAAAGCCGATTAGCAGAAACGCAGAGTTTGATTTTTAACTCAAATTGTTGTTATTAATCTTTGAGACAGATTCGAGCTGTATTTTTGGAATAACAAGTTTCACCTTGGAAAATACTGAACGGTATTTGTTTATATGATAACCGTATACCTTTCTTGGAGACGCAAATTACTCGTGGCAAACTTACAATAAATCAATATTGTTGTTGTTGTTGGAAAACTGTTTTTTTTGTTTTTTACATTTTGACAAAAAAGATGCTTACGGCTGCCAACATTCAATCTTGCTATTGTTTATTAGTGGTGTAGGTACTTGACCAAAACACTTTCTACTTAAGACGGGTAGCATTTTTAGATCTCCCTTTGTTTTGACTTATAATTCCATTCCATCACTCTTTTATACATTTGTAGTCTCACTCATTCTTCATTTTCGTTTAGGATTGATGACAATGACATATCGTTGCTATTGGCAGTGGCTGGCACGCATGCGCCTCAAGGAGTTTCGTTTGTGAAGGTCATGTGAATTCTTGAGGTAAAAAATATTAACATTCCTTTCTTTTTTCTCATCAATCTCCGTTTTCATTTTTTCCTTACTTTACCCCTTTCTTCTGCTTACTTAGTACTTAAATAAGTGAAACTACTATGAAACTGTTAAAAACTCTTAAAACCTTAATAACGGTCACTTTCTATCACCTTAGGTCCTTAGACGACGTACAACGAACTCTGTAGATCAAGAACCGGGAAAACTCATCAATGCCAAAAGAACTGGGTGCAAGCAATAACAGAGTTACATCACGCGCTGGTCACGTGCCTCGTAACTTTAATATTTTGATTTATACATTGCTTTAACCTGTAATGTGTTAAGATACGGTACTTCCGTAGAAACCAAGAAGGATATGTAGGTTATTGATTTCAAATTGTTAAGTTTTGTTACTCGAGTAACTTTACAGAGTTTGCGTTTGCTATTGTGTTAAACTGTTTTTTATTTATAATCATTTTTGAAATTCTCATTAAGTGCGACAAGTCTCATTAAGTGCGACAAGATTTAATTATTATTTGAACGAAAAACAAAAGTTAAATTATTTTAAAGATCAATACCACAAAACTTTAATTTCGAGAAATCTTTGTTCGATTTTCTATCAAGGCTGTTCTTAATTCATGCATTCATTTGTTGTTTTACATCGCACACTCTTATAGTATGGTTTGATAACTCCTTAAAAACTTGGTCCCAGATTCCAAGTCTGGCAAACGGCAACATAGGCCGAACTTTTCTCGAGTACAAGATCGAAAGTGGGATTCAATAACATTACATTAAAAAAAAATTCAAAGTTTAAATTACCTTGACTTAGCATTCTTAAACAGAGGTAATATATGTATTTTTGCATCAAAGGATATATTTATAAAGTATTGTAAATTGTTGTACAATCAATATTTCTCTTGTAAATATTTATATCTCCTAGGACATCCTAGAACAATTTGTTTTTCGTTAGTTAGAAACCAAGACAAATTTTCTTTACGTGACAGAGGTGACACCGTGGTGTCTTTGTATTGTGTCGAGGACAGAATTTTTAAAACAAGCTTTGTGATTGGTTGAAGTCAGTTGGCGTAAACCTTATCTTGATTTTAATTGGTTGAAATTGTTGTCTTGTGCACAAAGTGAGAGTCTTTGTTATGATACGCTATGCATGCGCTGTTCGAGGACTGACTGTATTTTCTTTGAAAAATTTCTTATACAGGAAAACGCCGCGAAGAAGAACCAAAATAGATTCTAATAGTTGGAGTACTTATTGGAAGTTTAGGCTACATAGATTTTTAATTAAGTTCTTAGTTTTTATGAAGAAGGATAGTGTTGTTGAGTACAAGAAATTGCTATAAACGGGATTTGTTTTTCATAATAGGCATTTCTTTACCAAAAATCTAACAAAACTGGTTTAACAACTAGAAGATATGCAGTTTTCAACAATTGTTCTGTACATTATACATTTGTTATATACATTATATGTTGAAATTTTCCATATAAAAGCCAGACTTTTGGTCAAAATATTCATGAAAATGTAGTCTTACCCCGCATACAAGAACCTGTTGATTTTTCTTGGCTAAACTGGTTCTTATATTTTGGAGTGTTAAAATGATAAATTCCTGCCAGCAAGTTCTTAAATCCTAGGTTCTTCTTCACGGCGTTTTATTTTAATTGCTACTGTTTGAAGCTGTTCGTGATTTTTGCTTTTTGAGAAAGCGTTGAGTTTCGTAAAATATTGCTCATCGCTACAGACCTTCTGGTTTCATCAATTGACATAAAAACATAACTCCATTGATACAAAGTTTGCATTATTTTTATATTAATTATATTAGTTTTATCTATTATTGTAGTACTAAAGTTGAATTAATTAGACCGTCTTTAGCTCAAACGTTTTACAAACTTGCAGTCACATCCAATGACCTTTCGTACCAAAACATTCAAAAGATTGGTTGAATGCTTGTTACAACAAGAACTTTTTGTATTCTAATCTAAGAATGCCTGGGAAACATGAATAAATAGAAAAAGTTTAATTAGGCTCTTGTCCTGGACTTTGTTTTGTTTCAGCAAAGAAACTAAAAGAAATAGGGCTTTTAAGATTAGACCATTTCTAAGCTCTCATCTGCTATGACTTTCAATTCTAAGGGAAAATTATATTGCGAGAATTGTAATTATTTATTATGCGTTTATGCGCGATACGCTGATAAAAGGAAAAGCTTTATGTACTATTAAGAATTTGTAATTTAATAAAAAAATATACGTTATTTCTCATTGAACAAGTTGGTTGCTTTTTTGCGGTGTGGTTAGATCAGAAAATCACCGGCAGTCCAGGGTCAGTGTGAGTCGGGAAGAGCATATGCATGTATGACATTTAAAAATTTTAATACCGTTGTATGAAAAATTAAACATTTATTTTTTTGTAATAATACATTTTTGGTTTTGTTTGCATAAAACTTGACTAACCTTGTTGTGTTATTAATTTTTATTCCTCTCCAGCAGGAAGAAAGGAATTAATTAGTTTCCCATACAATGGTCGTAAAAATCTTAAAATGACATCACATCTTTATATCGTATTTATTCATTTTTAGGAGGGGAGGGGAAGCAATTATTCGAGAGGGGCGCTTATTCGAAGGAGGACGATTATTAGATTTCTTCATTTAGTAACAAAGACATTCAAATCTTGAGCAAATTTGTTTGTATCTTCCACTACGTAACAAAGTGCAATACGACAATACTGTTCAAACAGTCGGACTTACGCCAAACACTTTCCGACTCTTACCTGACGGCGTTGTGTTAGTAGCATAGCACAGCAATTACCCACAAAAACGCGATTTTACAACGATTCTAGTACCTTTTAGAGGAGAGGCGGGGGGATGGCTGAAGATTTCTCACTGCACTCTTTTTTTTGTAAGAAGGTCTAATGTTGGAGCTAGGGATGAGTGTTTTAAATCTCAGCCTCAAATGTTCTTTAATAAATCATTTAGTAAATGTAGTGAGAAAGTTTCGCAATTTTTCCATATTGTAAACAAAAACAAAACTCCCGCCAACTTTGTAGCCGGGCCGGTCGGCTCATATATCATGTAATACCGGGCTAAGGTTGTGTTTTCAGCCCGGTCAACCGGGCTAGCCCGTTCCATATAATCATGACTTCAAAAGGCAAATATAGCTGCATGGGCAATAGTCGCATAACCACAGGCAGCCCAGGCAAAAAGTTAATGTGCACTTACAAATGCACTATTTGTATGGAATAAATAGCGAAGTAAAATCGAAAATTCGATTTTTAATAAGATTTAACTAACCTTGGTCTGATGTTGTGTCTGGTAGTCCGTTGATCCTTTGTATTTGGGTCAGACCAAGATTATTTTAAAAGTTTTATTAAAAATCGAATTTGCGATTTTACTTCGCTATTGATTCCATACAAATACTATATTTGTAAAATTTAGAATTTTTTTGCCTGGGCTGCCTGTGTCTCAAACAACTTGCGTGCATATATCGTATAGAATATTGCGGAACACCATGCTGTAAATCAAATCTGTCTGAAAAGCTACCTTCGAAGCTGAAACGTTGTGATATGCACTCCAAATACGAGGCAAACAAGCCTAAAGCAGTCCTTGTTATATTATACCAAAGTTGTATTTCATCCCCTGAAGTAGAAAGTGTCAAATGCTAGTGCGTTTTCGACTCGAATGCGCGCTCTCAGTGGTTAAATCTCGGTCCTGTGGATAAGTTGAAATCAAATGTTCCCCGGCTAGCTGGACAGCATTTTCGAAAATTGTTGACTAACCGATGAAGATTGCTTTCGCGCGTCACGTTTGAAGCGGGAAAATTTAATAATTGTGGTTTATTTTGTTTATGCTATATAACAAAATATTTAGTGGCTGCTTTCTCGGGAAACACCTGTTTTATTTCCCACGAATCTTGATGAATCGTCGGATGTTAAGAGAGTTCTCGTTCCCCCAAATAGTTGTCCTTGATCGCAGTTATTACAATTAAACTCGCATAAAAAGCTTTCCGTGCTTTATATAAGACAAGGTGGAATAGGTGAATCACACTCAATTATTTGAATACAAATTAACTTTCTCCTTCAAGATTTGTACTCAGTCACTACATATACTAACATCACAAGCATAATGGATGCAGTTTAGAAACAAAATGAGAATATTTTGATACTCAAATTGCTGAACAATAAGAACATGGAGCCTGAGCAAACTGATTTCACTGGTTCTCGGTATCAAATGTAGTCTATAGGGTTCAAAACTTCTTGAAGTCACGCATAAGAGCGATAATTACTAGAATCCGTTTTACTATTTTACTATTTAGTCTTTTTTTATACGTATTATAAACTTGTGGAACAATTTACCAAAAGATATTGCAGAAGCTAAAGATTTAAGAAACTTTCAAGAAGTATTTAAAAAAACATATTTTTTAGATTTATTGATTATGTTTATATATTTATATAGTTAAAACATATTTTTTAGGTTTATTGATTATATTTATATGTAAATATAGTTTATAGATATCATTAATATT
>JANCMA020203528.1:0-13274 GCA_024336925.2 Zoanthus solanderi | reverse complement strand
TGGGCGCGCCTGAGTGGGCAAGATAAAAAGAATCCTGTAATCTGATTGGTTTCTAGGGGTTTCTTAAGCGGGCGGAATTTTACCATCTTGCACGATAGCAGATAATAGCGAATTTGTGACAAGCAAAGCCAACAAAAGTTTCAGTAAAAATAAATAAAAAAATAAATAAAAATGTTATTTGCCGGCCTGGCCTCGGTCCTTACGCAAGACCTCGGGCATAGTTTTTCTCAATACGGACCTCCCGGCCGGCAAATAACATATATATATTCCCGTTGTTGAGGGAGCGAGTAGCAATTCATAATCGAAATCTGGTAAATATCTCTATTTCATCTGTTCACTTTCCTTTAACCACAGGTCATTGCGTTGCAACCAGAGAGCACTGGGCGCTTTGGCGGAGCCTCGTTTTGCCGGATCAGTCGTGCTGGGACGCAAACCAAACAAGAGATAAAAGAATTTTATACTTCGTTATGTTAAATGCACATTTAAACCAACTAAAATATTCGCGGCATTCTCATAACCTTGATATACTAGTTTTATTAACATAACACTTTTTTATAAATGTTTTTACAGGTTGTTTCACGGGAGTTGTAACTTGTTTAAACAAAGTCTAAACAAGTGCATGCAAAACAATTGCACAACAATCCAGCTAGAAGCATTAAACCAAATTGTTTTTATAAATAGACTTCACCGAGTAATTAGTGAGAAGAAGCCTAGAATGTCAATTGTCTCGATATTTGGTTGTAGAGAACTTGATCCTTTATCAGTTGTTCAGCATTCTCTGCCGTACCAAAAGAGTCTGTGAGAAGTAAAGAAATGGAGTGGCCTTTTTAAATACACAAATACAAACTATCTATACTGTAAATAATCATAAGATATACATTAATAAATCTAAATTTATAACAGTGAAGAAAATTTTCCATAATTGTTTTTGCTCTTCGGTACGTACGTTTAAAGTAAATCAGCAAGTTTAAATAGCAACAAGAAATTAGAGATTAATATAATATTATTGAACAACCAACGCCAATAAAATTATTTAAAATTCACTAATGGTTGATTAAAGCTAGGTTAAAACACAAACGTTTTCCACTTAATGTCATCTTCAGGTGTATGAACAACCAGCATTTCCGGTCACATCTATTAGTATGTGGGATTTCTTTTGTATACTTTAAACCAGCATACCCTCAACAATCTTATATACGTTTACATCAGGAACTGCTTGAGCAAATATTTACTTATAGATAGCTAACTTGAAGCCACTTAAATGGACACTAAGGCAATGCCGGTATAGCGGGCTTTACCCCTTAAATCCAAGGTAACAAATAGTTAGCCTGAATGCTTTCGGTCATTGGCAGCCTCATCGGCATGGAATATCTAGAAAACAGGCTCAGGTTCTCAAAGAACTTAACTGGTAGTGAAAGCGCAATGCTTGTGGGATGTGTCTATAATTATGATAAACGTAAATAAAGATAGCATAAACGTGATGCTGATGAGGACTAAAAAGGGCTGAAGCAGCTGTCCATGGCAGGCTAACTATTTTTATGGTAGATTTAAGGCGTAATGCCCGCTACCAACATGACCTTAGTGCCCGAACGGATTTAGTGGCTTCAACTTAATTCAAGTTACTAGCACGTTTGTGTTATCTATATTTAATGTTTATCGTTAGAGCCACATCCAACAAGCATGGCGCTTTCCGACTATTAGTTATGAAAGATTTTAGTTCATTTTTGAAATAAGGTTGCTGTACCTTTTCGATAGATAAAAAGAGGTGTAATAAAAAATTATTATAGTTTACATGTCTTATAGTCTTTTTTATGTGATTAGGACAGCCGATGGCATTTGTTGATTTCTATTTTAAAACTGACTAATTGTAACTCTGATTTATACAGCTTGTAAATTTAATATATTAAAAAATTGTTTTATTGCGTTCCACAAGGGAGAACGTGATCCTTATTTCCTTATGTTGATTGGGTGTCCTGTGGACGCTAAACAAAACATTTTCATGCGGTTAAGGGCACCAAAATGGTGACCCCACAGGAAACTGCTTCAGAGTTACGACGCTGTGTGCTGCCACGTGTTGGAGTTTCACACAAGCTTCTACTCACCATAGTTTGCTAAATCTTCGTTGATTTAGGCGGACCGTTCAAGTTGTGGTGAGTAACTACGATTACGAGCTTTTCTAACGATACTTTATACTGACAGAACTGTGCACGATTTACTTCTGGAACCTCGTGCAAGCTTTCACTAAATTATTTTCCACCGTCTGTCCAATCTTAAAAGACCGCCTACCATTCAAGCTCCAAACGCACTTTTAATCTCTGATTACTTGTAGCAGATTGTATTTATGAATTCTTTGGAAGTAAATAATTTAGATAACAGAATATCAGTTATAAGCTTAATAAAAATCACGACGCTTTTTATAACAAACACGCCGTTTCGGCAGTGCTCGCTTCCATCGTCAGTGCAAGCATTACAGATTCGTAGTTGAAGAAATTGGCAATTTAACAATTATAACAATTAATAATTATCATATAATTATATAATCATATAATATAACATATTTAATTGTCATTTAATGTAACTTGCTTAACTTTGCCATTCAAACCGCGGTTTCACGCTTGAGATGAATAGCTCTATTTTTGGCGCGATTTCCGTCGCGGTGGAGCCCAAAACTTGAAAACAATGTTTTAAACAGAGTTTAGAACATGCTTCGTTGCGTTCTAAGTTCATTGTCCAGTTAAGAATGTTAATTTTAAGCTTTCTTCATATCATATAACTGTTTCTTGTATTTGTTTTTTGTATGCTAATATTTTCATTATACATATTCACTCACCTGCGAATCCGTAATTACAGTAGTTGCACCAACCTCGTACCCAAGCCCGCTTCCCAAGTCTTGCGGACTGAATCTCTGTTATTCAGGATTTTTTCAATGGGGCCGGATTAGTTGGATATCATAAGAAGAGTGATTAGGAGTTATATAGCAAAAAATGTTTAGCAGCGGTGGTGGGAGAAGGTTTGCTATTAGGGTTGGTTATTGTGCGTCGATGTTTATTAAATCGGTTTTTGGAGGGAGCGTTTAGTTTCTCCAACATATTGTAGATGGCAGCGATTACATTGAATCATATAAATAAGATTACTGGTATTGCAATCAAGATGCGACTTAATTGAACGTGTTTCACCAGTAGATAGGAAAGTATATTGTTTGAGTCCATCTAAAATGTAAGGGCAAGTGAGACATTGGGGGCGACCACAACGGAAAGAACCCGGAGTAGAATTATGAGAATTATTTCAGTCGGTTAGGAGGTAATTGAGCTTTGATTAGCAAGTCACGCAAATTAGGGAATCGCCGATATGCAACAACAGGAGGTTCTATAAATGTGTTTTTACAACGGTTTGAAGATTGCAAGAGATTAAAGTGTTTATGAATAATAGAAGAAATGCTGGGAAGAGAAGGATTGTAGGTTAAAATAAAAGGTGTAGTTCTTTGCATACATTTTCATAAATATTATCTTTAAAAAATATTTCTTGATGATCTTAGTTTATTTTAAGGGCTACGCCTTTGCCACCAGGAGAGGCCTTTCGTAACAAATTATAGGATCTGAATCTGTTGCCATGGTAACAGGACAGCCAAATAGCAGTGTCGTGGCAATGTTTTGTAGTTTGTAGTTGAAATATAAGAACAGTTTCTGAAAAATTCAGTGTTGGTAAAATTTTGGGTTCTAAGGTCCTTTAACACCTTAACGCATCGTGTTCAAAAATAAGTGGAACTGAGAAAAGTAGAGTCAAAACTCGGATAACACTTTTCCTTTTTAACCAATTATCTGGAGGATGCATGCTAGGTTCGCTCTGACGCATCAGTATCCGTGAGTCGTCTCATTGAGACTTTGGATTTTACGTCCTGCGATAGTAAATTGAGAGAGATTCATAAGCTATACTACGGAAAGGCTATCCAATCACGGAACGAGTAGGTCAAGCACAAAACGTGTAGGCAATGCAGAGAATAACGGACCGCTATGGCCGGCCAATCATGGAACGGGTAGGCCTGTCATTCACGGAACAGTAGGCTATTGAATCAGTGCCAGGACACTGATCACTGAACGAGGATCAGTTTGGTTGTTTTTACCTTTTCCCTCCTTAGCATACTGCAGTTTTTGTAGCTACAGCTGATATCAGCGGTAGCTACTTTGTCATGGTGCTCTGCAAGAGGGTGACCACAAGCAAGATGAGGGTGCGTAACTAATAAGCACAGGATACCCAAGTAGACTTGCATCGGGCTATAGGAGTCACACAGGGTACCCAAGAAGACGGTCGTTTTGAAAATTTAAATGCAGACTACTAAAAGAACCGTTTGCTCTATATCACTCGCCAAAGGCGTGAATTTTATTTGTCACGTTTAAGTTTCCCTTGATTTATGGAGTTGGAAGGGGTTTAATTGGAAAGACATAAAAGTCAAACCAAACACAGAAACGCGACAACTTCTCAATCGTATCAAACGTGCACATTTAAACGAAAATGGTAGTAGTTTTCCTTGTTACGGTTTATTTAGTCACTATATTGCAACTTCACTGGGAAAATATCTGAAAATATCTACATAACCATCATTTCCGAACAGAGTTGACCCTTTGCAATGGGATTCCTTACACATTCGCTAAAACCACTAGCCCATGCAACCGGAATATCCAGACTCATACCCCCATCAAAATTTAAAATGCCTAGGTGGAGTAGGTAGAGAAGGTATCCTGGTTTCATTCATTAAACAAGACCTACTTTATTTTATTGCTGTAGCTGCATGTTGTCCATGACTACCTGTTTTTTCCTTTACTTACCCAGCTCCTGCCTCGGGTCTGTTCGCAAAAAAGATTAATTCTCCGGCCATACCGGGCAAAGAAATTTTGTTAAAAGGAATTTTGTCCACGTTTATGCCCGCTACTTCCCCGACATTTCCCGGGGGTCGTATGAACGGGGTTTCAGTTGACTAGTGCATAGAAAATTCTGAATCCTAGCCTGAATGTTAGCAGCCATGGACAGCCGCTGTTTGGGCCTTTTTAGGCCTCATCAGCCTGGCATTGCTAGCAAACAGGCTCAGGTTCCCAAATCACACAAGTCAGTAGAGCAGTAAATATGAGTGAGAATCAGTAGGTTTGCAATGAACGCTGGTGCTAAGATAATTGTCAGTGATACTAACCGAGATGTCAAGAAAAGTGACGGAAGTTTCTCTGATTTCCCAAGTAAAATCAAGTGATGGGTGAAAAGAATTAACATAAGAAATAAAAGATTCAAGGTCAGGTTTGCTGCAAGATGTAGCAATAAATTAATTAGCGTAACTAGGTCCCATCTTAGTGCACACAGCTACATCATTGATCTGTTTAAAATAACGACCGTCAAAAGAAAAAAAACTTTTTTCAAAAACCTTTTTTCTCGTCAAAACCTTTTTTCTCTCACTCTTGCCAAGACCCGCTTTGTCAACCAGATTAATTTTATTGGCCGTTGTCTTCAAGCCATGCGACGTGAGTAACCGCGAGAACTTGGGAACGAGACTTCCCCTGTCCCGCGAAAATATAAACATTAAGCAAAGACATTTAAGCGGCGGCAACTTTTAACTAGTCGTTCTTTAAACTGTCTTCTTTTCGTCACATAAGAGATGTGCTAGTAATAAAGTATGATGATGAAATTATCTCTGATGAAGACTGTTTAGTTTTCTACGAACATTTTTAGTCTACGAATCCCGACTTCCCGTTTAATCAGTACAAAAACTTTGACCTTCAAGATGTTGATGAAGCAGAGTGTTTATCAGAGTTTAGAGTACGAAAAGAAGACATCCCTGTACTTGCCGATGCTCTTCGACTTCCTTTAGTCATCAAGTTGCCCACAAGAACAGTGTGCGACAAAATTGAAGGCCTGTGTATGCTTTTAAGGCGCTTCGCTGACCCATGTCGATATTCTGATATGATTTGTCGGTTTGGAAGATCTGTACCAGAGTTATTTATGATAACAAACACAGTAATGGATCATATTTTTAACACACACAGCCATAAAATTTTCCAATGGAACAACGACATTTTAAGTCCTGTGTTACTCCAGGAATATGCCGAAACTATCCACAGAAAAGGGGCCCCCTTTGGAAAACTGTCTCGGTTTTATAGATGGAACTGTAAAACGAATTTCCCGCCCGTCTGCATTGTCTGAAGTTCCAGTCTGTAGCATTACCGAATGGGCCCATTGCAAATATGTTTGAGCCAGTGGGTAAGTAGTTAGCATGCAATATTTATTTTAAAAACAAAAGAAAATTGAATAGATTGGTGGCTTTTAACTATTGTTGAAATGCAAAAAATTTAGCCGACCAATTTATACTCTAATAGTCTGTCTATAATCATTAGATCTAATTGCCTACTAATGTCTGTTAGATTAATATCAATCTCACAGGTTAACTGTCCTTACTCTGAGCATAAAAAAGCACCGGCCATAAGTGGTATTTATCTAGCTCTTGCTAACTTTTACTAACATATTAACAATTTCTTTAAATGTTTTTCAGAGGGAAAGAAAGATGATGCAAGTATGCTAGTCAGATTCCAACTTTCTGCAACAGTTAGAACAGAATGCCTTTTCTCCTACTGAGGAACCTATGTGTGTTTATGGTGACCCGGCGTATCCTCTCCGTGTTCAACTCCAAGCACCATTTCATCAAGCTAACCTGACACCCATTATGGCACAATATAATTCAGATATGAGCTCTGTGAGGATCACTGTAGAATGGCTTTCTGGTGATATTCTTAATGATTTTACATTTCTTGACTTCAAAAAAGAACTTGACGATTGGAATGAGCAGCATTGGAAAAATGAACCTTGTTTCTACACTTCTAAGAAATGCACTGTCATGTTTGTATGGAAATAATACCTCTAGTTTTTTCGGACTTGATCCTCCCACTTTACAAACCTATTTCATGTAAATGTAAATATGGAAAATTAAAACCAGTCAAGGTCTCATATAATAACACAATACTACTACTAGACAAAGTTTGTTCAACACAACTTAGAGTGATTTAAAAGAGCTCTTCTAATAAAACTTCCTTCTCGGTCTATTCTGGCGGGAAAATCCCACTTGCAGCCTTTTCAATATGGAGTTATGCCTTGAATTTCTTGTAAAGAAAACTCCACCGATCCCTGACTGACCTTTTGTCCTTTAAGTTAAACTTTAGTTGATGTAAACCGTTTAACCTTTATACGATGCTTTCCCATATTTCGCCTCGTGCAACGCTGCCTTTCTTAGCAGAAACACTTAACTCGTAATAATCTCCCTTAAAGAGTAAAACAACGCTCTCTTCATCGCAGTCGTTCGTTCTGTAAACAAAAGAAAAACATTTTACATTTGAACAAGAAGTAAGACTGAAAAAGTTTTACTAAAATAATTTTGTTTTACACCTTATTTTGGCTTCTCGTCATCTTAAACGGCGACCGCCATTGGAGTCTGTTAAAGAAACTTGAACTTAAACTTAACATACCTAAAAAATATAGTAGACGCTAAAAAACATTGGATTCATAATGTTTAGAAACCTGCTAGAGCATGTTTTTGGGCCATGACTGATATTTACCAAACTGATTCTCTCCTGCATTTTTTTGAAGAAGGGGAGGGGAGGTTAGCTCCCCAAAGGTTTGATTTGGGTGAGAGGGCTGCAGCCCTCTATCCCCCACCCCCCTCCGTACCGCCTCAGCAGTAATAGAGCAAAATTAGATATTAATGTTACCTAAAAAACAGCGTACATCATAAAAATTGCTATTTATGAGATCTGTTTATATGGAATCACACAATCGATCATACCTTTCTCGCCTTGTGCTTTTTATACAATACTCGAGAACAAATATGAGGCTATCCAAGAAGTTTTGGCGAAAAGCGACATCGCTTCAAAAATACCAAAACTTTAACGGCAATTTTGCTTCGGAACAGCGGTAGCAGACAGAACTTGACAGAAGAAATTGACAATTTGCGACGGTTATAATCCATTTTTAATTTCAACGAAGCAACGTATTTCACTTTGCTATGAACCAGGCCAGCATGACTATTGATTCATGTTTACAGTAAAGCAGTTAGAATCATTAGAAAGTAACGTGGCTGACTTCTATTAAAAGGCAAATTTTTACGAGTTCTTACCCTTTCTGCACTCAATTAAAAACTAAACACGTTTAGCGAAAATTTGTGTTCTAACAAAAACACGACAGCAAAAATAGTATTACAGCGAAAAAACGACCATGACATTTGTCTCCAGCCAAATAGGCGACACGTGGGATGGGAGTAGAAGGATAGTGAGAGTCCGAGGACAAAATCATCTGCGCATGCGCACGGCCTCATTAAATATGCAAAAAGATGCCACCTTTTGCGCATGCGCGAGACAAAATGCCAGAACGTGATCCATGCTAGCACATAGTGTCCCACCTTTTGCGCATGCGTGAAAATCCTCAGAAAAACAATTTCCTGGAATTTATCCCAAGGTCACATCCTGCACGAGCCCACACAAATCCTCTTCAATCTGTGCCAAGCCGCACCGCGCAGCGCAGGCCTCATATGGTGAGAAATTCCCAAGGTTGAGGTCGGATCTGAAAAAAAGTGGGAAACGAGTATGAAATCTGAGGAAAAAATGTGGAGAAATTGGAAAATTCCTTATTTATATAAATTATATTAATATTGTAAACTCCAAGCATTCGGAATTAAATTGATGTAATTCTCTCGCAAGATCATAAAAGCTTCAAACGCGTCTTCATATGTTTTATTCCCAGCTAACTTGAATCTGCTTTTGAACATCATCATGTTTATGATGACATGATCGATGGCTAAGACTATAGTCACTTGGTTGAGAAACTGGACAATCCTGTTACTTTGGAGACATCAGCGTTGGGATATTTCTTCAACACCTCACTCATAGCTTCATCTTTGTTACCTTCAAGCTCACTCAATTTTGACCTTGTGTCTTCAGCCGAATCACGCCGTGTAGATGTTGAGACTTCACGTCCATCCCAACTCAAATCAATATGTTCATGTTTCCCATCATCATCCCCACCTGGAAGAGCATCGAAAGGAATTTTATTAGGATCTGTACCACCAGCTCCACCTTCTGGACTATAAAAATGATCATCTCCTGTATCTATAGCACCACCATCCATGGTTTTTCTATGTTTGAATTCAACAAAATTGCGAGATGCAATGGCGTTGCTGCTTCTATTCTCTTCCTCCTAATTAAGGAACTTTTTTCTCTTCTCTTCTCTTCGTAAGCTGCATAATCTCTTTGGTATTTTTCCAAAGCTTTGTCATGCATCTCTTTTTCAAATAAAACTTCTTTCGAATCATTCCCTGACAAATACTTTGCAAGGTATGACCCTCCGACAAAGGTTGTGGCATTAATAACCGCTCCGCCCACCATCATCGCTACTGCTGAAACCATCCTCAGATTCAGATTCAGATTTTATATCTTCCTCTTCCTATTCTTCTAAATTGTTTTTACAAAAACGGTCCTTGATATATTTATTCACAGTCATGGTACTAGCAAGAAACCAAACTAGTGTCGTATAGGGAAAGATGAAAGAGTTTGGACTTTTCAAATCA
The DNA here is from genome assembly GCA_024336925.2 of Zoanthus solanderi. Classification (NCBI taxonomy): domain Eukaryota; kingdom Metazoa; phylum Cnidaria; class Anthozoa; order Zoantharia; family Zoanthidae; genus Zoanthus; species Zoanthus solanderi. Next base: position 3,685 of record JANCMA020203528.1, on the reverse strand, counting down.
TTCACAATCACTTTACCAGCACCGAAAATCCCAGCCACAATCCCAAGTATGACCATAGAGTCGACAACGTTTTTGGAGAACTCTTTCATTATAAGTTTTTAGGTAATATCTTCTGATTCTCTAAATAAATTTTCAAAGCCATGGATCCAGAAAGAACCCCAGTGAACTTGGCATAATTCATCACATTCGAACTTGGACCACCAAGAAAGTTTTCTTTAAGCATCTTTTTCGCGACGAATCCAACGCCGGCTGTGATACCCATCAACACTTCAGCATCGGTGACGACTTTGACAAGTTTATTCTCTTCTTTACCTGAAATGTTTTAGGTAAGGATGAACGTTCCTTTTAAGGTCTTTTTTCAATTGTCTTTGTTCATATCTTCGACATTCTTTTTTCCATCGCAGGATTTTTTTGTGTACACTTTTACTTTTGGGGTATAGCTTTTCCCAGTGGATAGGTTCAGCCATTTTACTGCATAACTATTTTTGATGTTTTTATAGGTGTTACCTCTGGGGTATTGGGTGGAGGTGGTGAAGGAGCCATCACGGTAGTATCATCACGATATCGCAAGAACAGGTTGTAGGCTGTAACCCCCAAGACCTATAGCAATAGATTGTACAGGCCATCCTCCAGAAGATTTCGCAGCATTTTCAGCTTCATCTTTCTTCTCTCTCTCATAAGCTGCCTTCATCTTCTTGTTATAATCTGCAAGCTTCTTACCTGCAACCACTTTCTTCGGATCTTTTTCCTTCTTGGGAGCTTGTGCTTCTAGCTCAGAAGAGACTTTGGTGATTTGTTCAACAGGCTCTTCAGACATCTTTTACATTTACTATACCAAACCTTTAAGACACTACTTACGTTATGTAAATAGTGATGTTGCAAGCTCACTTGTGCTAATTGAATTTAAAAACATCATCACTTTCTGGGACTTTTAATACATCCTCTTCCTTTTCTTCAACAGGAGCAAGCATTCTCCTGCTAGGCACAGCACTCTCCAACACACCTGGAGTAAAAATCATCTCATGGGCCTTCAAACAGATTGAAGCTCCATAACTGTTCCTCCCATGCGCACCCCAGAAAATACCATCCCATTTTACAACGAGTTGGCAAGATCCATGAACGCCCATGCACTTCCACGGAGAAAGTTTCTTGTCACCAGGTCCATAGATCATAGTGTCACATTGGATCTTTTTCCCTTTGCCTTTGGTAAGGAGTTTGATGTAAGCTCGCATTGGCTTGTTGTAGTCGATGAACTTTTCACCTGCTTTATTGGTTGATTTTGTGTGGTCATATATAGGTTTGACCGCATAAGACCAATCATTTTCCTCCTTGGCAGTCAAATAGGAGCTGTAGGTTGGAGCAGGTACCTTTCTAGCTTCAGCGAAATTATTGAGTGCGTCATCCGTGATGTTGGTCATCTTATCAAACACGCGTTGTGTCGCCTTCTCCGCTTTATTAGGATTACCTACTGTTTTTATTGATGTCATCGGATAACAAATTTGAAATCCTTCAAGTTTGTTATCTGTTTGCTTTTCTTTTGTGAGGTCAAAAGGCCATATACCGTTTACTCCCCATAAATTCTGCTCCGCCAATTCGAAGTAGATGGGGAGTTTACTGTCGTTTTCACCTTGTACATACACATTCGAAGTTTGTCCACTCAACAGTGGAGCCACCCTTCGTAAATGTATGTTTTTCAGGCTCATCGACAATGACCTTTTTCCAGTCAAATTTTTCAAAAAGTTGTACGAAGATTTCTTGGTTTTACATGTTTTGTATATTGAGGTGTTGTCTTTAACTCGACATGTGAATTGGAAATGTCAATTTTTCAACTAGAGGTTAACTATAAAGTGTACTCAGGTCACTGCTTAGGTCGCCTAAGTAGTGTGCCCAAACTTCTGCTCAAACGTGCCTAGACGCTTGCTCAAACGTGCTTAGTCCCCTGCTCAATAGCTGACACAATAGGTTCTACAGGTTCTTCAGTTTCTGTTGAGCGTTCGTTGGGTTTTCCTAGACTGATATGCTTAGCAAGTATGAAAAACCTTATAGCAATTGCTACAAGTCTTCCTGCATTCAAAGCAAGGTAACCTGCAAACCCAGAGAGTTCACGTGTCACCAAGTCATTCTTTTTGAGATCTTTGGCTGCTTCATCAACGTCATCTATAGGTAAAACATAGGCTGCAGCTTGAGCACCTACATCAATGATTGCATCTGTGAGATTACCTGTGGCACGTTTCCCCAAAACGGCTTGATACCTCAAAAAGTATTTTTCAACGTTCTTGTCTGAGAGTCTTTTGACATCTCCCAAAGAGAAGTTCTCACCAATCCAATCCTTGGTAGTTCCAAGCGTTGCAAGATAAGCGAGAGACTCTCGCTTGGCTTCAATGTCAGGAACCTCTTTGGGTGGTTCGTTGACATAATCGTAGATAACTGAGTCTAACATCTTTGAAAGATAGGATACCTCACCTTTAAATGGATACAGCGGGAACTACTAGGTAAAGATGAAACGGATATCTCAGACAGAAACAGATTCTTCAATATCTCTCTGATTTCAAAATTTCCACAAACTTCTTTCGTGTGTCAGCGTCCAAGTTTCTCCTCCGTAATCTTCAAAGAGGGTTTTTGTTCCAATTTGTGATGGGTCGTGGAAGGCGACTACACATGCCACATTTTCGCGGAAAGGTTTTGCTATGGATGTTAGTTGTTGTGTTAGAACCCAAACAGACAAACTTTCATGTCTCCCAGAGAAGGCGAGATTGATAAACTTGTTCGAGCGTTTATTCAAGTCTGTGGATACAGCACAATCATCCAAAACCAACAAAGTGTTTGTGCCAGAAAACAAAGTCGCACAATGTTCTAGAAGGTCGTTGATCTCGTCACAATTACTTGCGTCTGGAGAGACCACCAATAACCGCGGGTCATTTTCACCGAATCCACGGTAGGTTTTATTCTTTGCGTAGGTTGGACAAATCAAAACAATGTAATCGAAAACATCTTTGAATGGGCCAAGAAGTTGCTTGATGGGATATTGTGTTTTGCGCAGTTTGTTAGTCCTGTGATGATACAATGAAAGAGTGTTTTGTCGCGGACTTCTTGCATCTAGACCCTTTTAAATTTGATGGAGTATGCTTTTAAATTTGCGTGAAAAAAAGTGGAATTTTCCTATTGCTAACTTTCATAATTTTTAGCCACCATGGACAAAATTTTCGACTCTAAAGAAATCTATGAGTTTTTTCAAAATTCTTTCGGAGACGAGCAACCAGGTTTTGATAAATGCAAGCATCTATATACCTATATAGACGAGACCGGGTTGCGTGTTTGCCCCGAGTACGGTCTTTAGTTTGATACTACAGATTTCAAATGTGAGTGTAATTGGTACAACCAAGATCGAAGCCGATGTAATGGTAGTGCCCGGAAGGTGTTTGAAGCTCACCATGTTGAAATCTCGCCCATGATGATGGATGTCATAGAGAACAAATACCAACATATTAATTCGGGCATAAACTTGTATAATAAAAGTCAAAACGACAAGCCATTCCATTTTTTGATGTTTAATAATATTTCGGCTGTCATCCGACAACCATCTTCAGATAATGTGAAGTAATACAATACATGTAAATTTATCTAATTTAACAGCGTCAAGGGAATAGATTGACCTTGTTCATTTAGTGTTGGTTTTTGTTCTTTA
>JANCMA020203426.1:0-13276 GCA_024336925.2 Zoanthus solanderi | reverse complement strand
GTCCGCTGGAGCGGCTCACATGTTAAGGCGCAACTTGGCAGCCGATAGGAAGTGCCCTCAGTGGAAGAAACAGACCATAACACCGGGATCACGACCCTACTCTTTGCGATAAGTGTGTGGGTTCTTTTAAGTCCCTCGACAAAGAGATCAAGAGACTGGACCTACGGTTTAACGTCCTTATCCGAGAAGACGTGAAGGTCTTACCATTTGCCTATGTTAGAGCAAAAGCAGCACCTTCTCCTCAATTATTTTAAGACCCTGAGTGTTGGTCCGGCCGGGAATCGAACACGAGCCTCCCGCACAGCAGACTGGCGCCTTACGAACTAGGCTAACCAGGCGGCGGTTTGAAACAAACAAGCATTGCAATCTTCTTTGTAGTTTTTTAAGTTTTCTAACAACTTCGATTAAACCATAAGATATTATACTTAACAATTCAATATAAATTTTCAATCAAATCACGCATCGCTATTGGTTAGATTCGACCACCTGATTTCTTTGCAGAGCACACGAAACAAGGGAGCTGTCAACATTTCAAGCTAGAAACGCGGAGTTAGGCTTTGTTTTCGGTTAAAAATTTCTTTCATATCAAAATATATAAATTTGGTTACCCTTGATGATCAATTGCCACAGTTGAACAATATTCCAGGAAGTATTTCTTCCCGGCTTTTTTGTATTATTCCAGAACTTTTAGCCACTTCTAGAAAATGATCTGAATTGTCAGTTCGCACACGACACTTTCATGTGATTTCTACCTTGTACAAATGTATTAAAGTACCAATCACACGACATGCTTAGTTTAATGACGTAATATAGTTCATGTTATATCACTTGCGCTTGCATTGGTGACATTGACCACTGCCTTTTTTGTTGTGAAAAATTATAAAGTACTTTCGTAGCATATGTTGTATGGAATGATACAGTCCCTCGGTTGAAAAAAATTGTCCTCCACGGAAACTTTATTCTTAAATTATTCCATGCCTTAAAAATACAGCCAATCAGAGGTCTGAAAAGCCTTTGCGTATTCTGCGGCATCCAACGGGTAGTATTTCACCCGGCTCTATCGTCATTACTTGCGAAAGACTACCGAAATGGCGCTCACAAACTGCGTACGTGTGCGTGTTTTACGAAAGGCGCCAAAACTGTGCGCGCGCGTATTTTACGCCAATGGCGCCAAAACTGTGTAAGTGCTTTACGAAATGGCGTCAAAGTTGTCGGTTAAAGTCGTGAGTTTCTTGCACAATTATAAAAATAAATTACAGTTAAGATAGCTAAAGAAGAAAATGAAGAACTCCCAATTTTTTGGCAGCAATATAACTTTGGACAATCCTTAACCTACGAAGAAATATAAGAATTTTTAGAAAAACCTAAATTGTTTCAATTCTGATTCAACAATTAAAAGCTTACTAAATGTTGCTTCACATTCCCTATAAAACCCTGCCCTTTCTATAGAATTTTATTTCAAAACGCCTCAGAAAAATTCTTCAAGTAAACTTTGGATATTCCTTGTTGTCCCTTTCAGTCTTCATGAATAGAAATGTTTGCAGTTATTTCAATTTTTGATTCACCAATCTTCAAACGCCGGCATGGGTTAGGTGCTAGGTTAATTTGGTATATTTTAATGCATGGGATAAATTAGTTATGCAATAACGAATACCAACAAATTTAAAGTTCACTGACCACAGCTTGGTATTTTGAAATTAGCTGTTTTCGTTGTCCTTTATAATGCTCTGTTGTTCTTGAAAACTCCACTTTGGCTTTGCTGGTCATACTGACGTCTGTATTGTTTCACAAACCGGGTCAAATTTACCCACGGGTTAAAAATTACCTAGATGAATCCTGCTATTTGAGATATAGCCTAGGTACCGATAATCATGCTCACCTATTTAAAATGTAAATAAGAAGTTAATGGAAAAAGATGTTTTGCAATTCAATGGGAGCGAATCGATGTAATAATGACTTAATTATCATGAGTGTTGAATATATTTTCCACGTTGCAAGCTCAAGAGTGAGAAATCTTTTGTTTCAGCCCACGCGGCGACCCTTTGTGCTGCTTCTTTCTTTTTGGGTTATTGAAAAACAAGTTGGTCTAGATCTTCGGTACTGAGCAAGGCTTAGATACGACTTAGTTGCACAGGCCAGTCTAGATTTTTTAAGAAAAACTTTAAGACTTTTGCTAGCTCATGAACCTTTTTGGAAAGACGCTATCGGTTAATTCTTAAAGCTTTCTGTTTTTCTCTATAGTTTGATATTACTTTACTAATGATTAAGTTATGATTTCATAATATGCACCATTTTATTTTGCACCTTTTATACTAGGTAACAATAAAGCGAGAATCAGAAACCGTTGGTTACTTTGTGGGCTATAGTGAAACAATACCCAATAATGTTTAATTTCTTTTGGAATTAATTGTTTTGTTTTTCTTGTTACATTTTAATACTTTCTCTCAGTTTGTATGCCATGCAACATTAATTACAAGTTGTAACACAAAACGAATGTTAACTTTTATTCACTACACATATCTCTTCTGGCTAACCCGGTCGTGGCATTGAAAGTTTTATCCAGGCAAAATGTGACACCTCTGTCTCACACTGCAGGAAAAGAAATTGCGTGTTTTAGCAGCTTTTGAAAATTTCTTTTGTCGTCAGAAATGCACCAGAAATGCGCTTTCGAGATTTTTCGTAAAATACCATTTGACTTTCTGTACTATTTACAAGAGTTGTTCGACTAGGTACACTTGATCGTGATCTTGTAAGCCGGACGCGTATATTTGTTCTACTGGGCTTCAAGCGGCATCGTAGGAACACCAACGCAAAAGCTTCCTGAATCTGGCGGCTAGAGAACGCATAAATTAAAGGATTCAACAAGCAGCCAATGTAAACGAGCCACATTGATAAGCGTTCTAGCCACAACGGTAGCTTAACGTTTTTATTGCAGTTATTAGACAATATGTAGGGACCCCAAGAGAGAAAAAACACAAATACAAGAAGAAGACCTGTCTTTGCAATTTTATATTCTCTCGAGCGAATGGAGATGAGATTATTTTGAAACCGTTTCGAAATCTGAGTTAGGGTTCTTATACGTAACATAAAATTGCGCGTCGAAAGTGATGCTAGAGAACCATTACTTCTTATGGAAACCCGGGGCGTTGCTCCAGCCCTAGGTGACAAAGTGCGAGAGCGTGGCCTAGGGCAACACAAGTTGAATGGTAGCCTATCCAACTGTCCTGAGCTTTGTCTCACATCAGAAGCTGATAAAAAGTGGCGTTCTTGTCTAGGTTTACTTTCTGAGTTTGCTTGAATTTCGTCAACCTGTATTAAGTTGTGCCTGATCTGTGGTAAAGAGTTAGTTTTCGAAAGTTGCTTTGTTATGCGTGAACTGTTTGCAGAAGACGGAATTTGTAAGCAGGTTGGAGACTGAGGCGTATCGTCTAACTGGCGAAAACTGCAAGGACAGCTGGAACGAGTGATATGCTGTTCACAAGCATTCCAGTGCGAAACTCTTCGCTCGTGTTTGCGGACAGTTAGAACAACTTTTCCATAAGCAAAGATCAGAATAAGGGCTGGGAACACGAATACAGTGCACGCCATGAACACGTGATAACCACAGTGCTTATTCCAGTTTGGGGAGCAATGGTTCGTTCCAGGGCTGTACGTATACTCGCCCCACCCAAATACAGGAGCAGAAGAAAACAATATTGCCAGAAACCACCCAAACAGGAGCATGTAGATAGCGCGATTACGTGTCAGCATGTTCTTGTATCTCATTGGTCGAACCACTGCATAGTAACGGTCAATACTAATACAGCATAGCGTAGCAACAGATGAAATGCAGAACGTCATACTTGACATACCATTAACCTATGGGAGAAAGAGATAATATATGAGAAATCCATTACTACCTATATGCGAGTTTTTTTTTTTTTTTTGGTACATCCACATTTTTGCGATTGTTGAGAATGCGTGAATTGCGACGATCAAATAATGCTAACTTTTAACAAACATGTTGAATCTTGAGTTTCACATAAAAATAAAACGTGTTCTCCGCGCCTTCATAACCTGGTGAAAACCGAGGCGAACGTTTGGGAGAATTCGACAGCAGATCAGTGAAAACCCGAGATGTAGTCGAGGGTTTTCACTTGCTCGAGAATTCTCTCAAACTTTGCCGAGGTTTTCACCAGGCTATGAAGCACGGACAATATGTTTTATTTCTTTTACAAAATTATTTTCCATCGTAACAAAGAGAAAGATGATATACGAAGCGCGTACGGTGTCCTTTATTTTTTTTTTCACGAAACTGTAACCTCGCAAACATCGACACGGACAGCCGAGAGGGAGTGGTGCGAAACTGGAGTCCAGGCCTCTATCACAATCTCTGTCTGATTTTTCTGTTGTGGGGCCGTGGGTAACTGCATACTTATGTACACTCTATGTCTTAAATCGATTTCTGTAACATTTTAATTAACAAACTATATTTAAGTCAGATCTTTTGCAGGCGTGGTTGGTGCAATTGGTAAGACCTGTGCCTTCTGACAACAAGGGTCCCAGTTCGATCCCTGGCTCTGTAGAGATTTGATTATTAGCTAACTCAGCTTTCCATCCTTCCGGGATAGGTAAATGAGTATCATCGTCTGATGGGAGCTAGCCTGAGATGGATTAGTGTCCCGTCCAGGGGGAGTCAAGGACTCTCATCCACTTAACACTACAAAAACCTGAGATAAGAGCCAGCTTCATGGGCCACTTGGCAAGTGCTAACTGTCGAAATGCCAATTTTTTTTCCTACTAACAGAGCTGATTAAACATATTTCAACTTAGAGTCAGAACCCTCAAGTTTGTATTTACAATTTAATTACTGTTTGCATTAGTATATAGCTTAATATATAGCTTGTGTTTCTCTTAACACAGAGTTACAAACTTTGGCGGCATTGGCTCTGCGGTTGGTCATGAGCTTATTCACGGCTTCGACAACTCTGGTTAGTGACAGTGAGATCATTGAGAATTTCCTACAGCGTTAAATGAATCTTGCAAGGCTCAAAATGATTTTCAAAGTAAAGTTGACAGTTCATGATAATCGCTGGTGAAAATGACTTTAGTTTTAATAGTCTCTTTTCCATTTCTAGTAATTACTGCCCTCCATATCTCGATCAAGATATATTGGATCTCTATGTATAAACCCTTTAGTTTCTGACGATTTTAGGATGCTTTGATTGATTATGCTCGATACGTCAGCTTGTTATACCGTTTAAAGCGATGATAACAAAATTTCAATCTTGAGTTCTCCTAAGTTACTTTTTCTTTCGTCAACATTAGAAGTTTTCTTCATTGTTGTGCATTATTATAATGTTTTGAAACGATTTTGTGGTTAAACTAGTTGTTTGTTTCTTCTTGAATCAGGTCGAATGTTCAATAAAGAGGGCAATTTTGGTGTACAGTGGTGGACCAAAAAGTCAGTTGAAGCTTTCAAGAAAAAATCTGACTGCATGATACAACAGTACTCCAAATACTCTTATTATGACGTACACGTAGGTACCCCAAATAGTCTTACTATGAAGTGCACGTAGGTACCCCACATAGTCTTATTATGAAGTGCACGTAGGTACTCCAAATAGTCTTATTAGGAAGTGCACGTAGGTATTCCAAATAGTCTTACTATGAAGTGCACGTAGGTACTCCAAATAGTCTTACTATGAAGTGCACGTAGGTACCCCAAATAGTCTTACTAGGAAGTGCACGTAGGTATCCCAAATAGTCTTACTATGAAGTGCACGTAGGTATCCCAAATAGTCTTACTATGAAGTGCACGTAGGTACCCCACATAGTCTTACTAGGAAGTGCACGTAGGTACCCCACATGGTCTTACTATGAAGTGCACGGAGGTACTCCAAATAGTCTTATTAGGAAGTGCACGTAGGTACTCCAAATAGTCTTACTATGAAGTGCACGTAGGAACAGTAAATAGTCATACTATGAAGTGCACGTAGGTATCCTAAATAGTCTTACTATGAAGTGCACGTAGGTACCCCACATAGTCTTACTAGGAAGTGCACGTAGGTATCCCAAATAGTCATACTATGAAGTGCACGTAGGAACAGTAAATAGTCTTACTATGAAGTGCACGTAGGAACAGTAAATAGTCTTACTATGAAGTGCACGTAGGAACAGTAAATAGTCATACTATGAAGTGCACGTAGGAACAGTAAATAGTCATACTATGAAGTGCACGTAGGTATCCTAAATAGTCATACTATGAAGTGCACGTAGGTATCCTAAATAGTCATACTATGAAGTGCACGTAGGTATCCCAAATAGTCTTACTAGGAAGTGCACGTAGGTATCCTAAATGGTCTTACTAGGAAGTGCACGTAGGTATCCTAAATAGTCTTACTAGGAAGTGCACGTAGGTATCCCACATAGTCTTACTATGAAGTTCACGTAGGTATCCCAAATAGTCTTACTATGAAGTTCACCTCAGTACCCCAAATATTGTTACGATGACGTGCACGTAGGTACCTCAAATATTCTTACTATGACGTGATCTTTGGGCGAATGGTATTGTAAAATGATTTAGCAAGCCGCCTGATAGGGTAAATGTCGTTTTACACAATCTATTTTAAAGATTTCTTAAACTGGTAAATTATCAATGATGTTTCTCAGGTAAATGGAAAGTTTACACTTGGAGAAAACATAGCCGATAATGGGGGCCTCAAGGCAGCTTATGTGGTAAGACATTGTCTACGTACCATAGTTGATTTGAAAAACCGTTTTTACTGACAGGAAGTATTTTCTCGTTGGGGAATAGACAATAACAACTACAATGAAAAGTCTTTTTCCAAAGACGTTTTGTTTAGAATTTATTTTTTTTTAACATAAATATAGAATACAAAAAAATGTAGATAAAAAGGAGTGAAGTGCGTCGTGGTATTACAACCGTTATACATGTTTAACGTTTGGACCGTTATCCCTTCGTCACACCTGTTTAAATATATACTAGAATGTTTAATTATTACCGTAAGTACTGTTAGAAGAAGAAGTTTGGAGCTTGGAAAAAGCAATGATGGCGAACTAAGCATTCAAATTAAAACTTGAAATGTTTTAAAATTATCTTCGTAAGTGTAGTACAAAGGTGAGGTTTCTAGTGCCAAACCTTCAGAGCAATTTGATTAAATCACGCGTTTTCCTGCTTGTTGACGAGCGTTATTTTAAATATTTTTCTTATTCAGCAAGTGTACCAAGCCATAGTTTTTTAAACCATGGTATGAAAAAATAGAACTTTCAGGTGTTACTTTTTTTGTGTAATTATTTTTCTGAGAAAAATATGGTGAAAAAAATAGTAATCTGTTTGTTCTGTAAACCAGGCGTACAAGAACTGGGTAAAGAAACATGGCGAAGAGCTTCCACTTCCTGGACTTAATTTGACTATCGATCAAACATTCTTCCTCGCATATGGTCAGGTTTGTACACCAATATGACAGCAATAAATTGCTACGTCGTTATAGCTAACTTTATTGAAATTTTTTGTTGCTGACACCTTTAGAAGATCCTGCTTTGGAATTGGTTTTAAATATAAATTTAGTATGTATTCTAGAACTACTTTATGATAAAAAGTCTGGCATTTCTAAAATCTACTGCTTTCCAGAATTATGGATAAGTTCCCAAATATGTAGGAATTGAAAAGGCCTCAGTTTTACATTACGACTTCACGACGGACAAAGTGTGTAATCATTATAATTCAAATAAATTCAAGGTTCAATCGCATGATCTGAAGAGCAGGCACTGTAGGAGCAAGGCCTCTTTTGTATCATAGCTTAATCATGCAAGCATCAGCATAGTAAGTAATCACCGAACGATCGAAATCAAAGCATGCAAACGTTTTAGAAGTGAAGACTTTGTAAATGACTGTATCCCTGCAATTAGTGTACAATGCTGGTAGAAAAGCTGTAAATGACTGTATCCCTGCAATTAGTGTACAATGCAGGTAGAAAAGCTGTACATGACTGTATCCCTGCAATTAGTGTACAATGCAGGTAGAAAAGCTGTAAATGACTGTATCCCTGCAATTCGTGTACAATGCTGGTAGAAAAGCTGTAAATGACTGTATCCCTGCAATTAGTGTACAATGCTGGTAGAAAAGCGGAAGTCCTTGAAAGTTTTGGTGTTTGGCCGCCAGGTGTTATAAGAGAAAAGATCAACAAATCTTTTAAAATTTGTTTCTAAAGTGTCTAGATATTATCAAACTCACAGTGAATCTTAAACAAATTGCCACATTTTTAATACTATACATGCAAGCCTCTTGCCATCATCAATAGTAAATACAGCGCGAATTGGAAGTGAATTATAAGTTATAAGAAAATGTTAATTGCACGGAGTTATGTAGTTTTTACAAAATTAATTTTAAATTGACATGCTTGACCTGTTGATTTAAGTTGGATTTGTCCCAAAGGATATGTAAAGCGTCTTTGATTTTTAGGTAAAACGTTGTTTCAGCAATATCAGTTATTTTAAAGAATTCAGATGACGCCATGCTTTTACACCTGCGGTTTGAATTAAGGTGTTTGAAAATATGAGAGGCTTTGTCAGTGGCTAAATGTTCGCATACACGTGTGGAAAGGTGTCGGTTGGTTTCATCGATGTAACTGGAATTACAGCCAGCACAAACAAATTCATAAACAACACGCGACAGGAGGCCATTTGGGACGGGGTCCTTAGCACTGAACAAATTATTTGTTTTAAAAGAAGAGAAGACTAACCGTATATTTAAATTTCTACAATAACATTTGACAAGAAGGCGAATTTTTTTCTTCTGAAGAATAGCGACTTATAAAGGGAAGCTTAAAATGAAAAATAGAAATGTTGTCATCAGGCATGCATGTACTGGATTTCTCAACACGGTTATTGTGAATATTGCGTTTAAAATATCTTTCTGCAGCTTTTTTCCAATGCATTGGTTGTCTTACTAACATGTCGCACTTGAGTGGGGAGGTGAGGATTTCACTCTTTGTCTGTGACGATGTTGTCATGGATGTATATTCTGTTGTGTTCAGTATTCTGGCTGGGTTAGTATCTTTTGTATGCTGTCTTTTGCTTTTGTGATTTGCCACTTGACTGGACATCTTGTAGGTTTGGTGTGCCAACGTGAGACCGCAAAAAGCCAGAACTATGGTTGATAGCGATCCTCATTCTCCTAACAAGTTCAGGTGTGTTACTGGAACGTTTTGTGCACAATAGGACATACAGAGAACGAATTACGTAATGTAGCTTTAGCAATTGTATTGACACGATGTATTGTCTCCAAACGGGCAAGCACAGATAGCACATTTACGTGCTAGTTTTAAATCCTTGCAGACACTAAAGCGGACATGCAGTATAAATTTACGTTTTTTCTGTTCATTGCGTAATCATTAAAATGTATCACTATTTATATAACCTTTTAAAGTTAGAAGTCATCAGTGTTGGTGTCAGTACTGGCATTGATATTGGTATCAACAATCATACTGGTATTGATGTAAGTAATGGTTTTAATACTGATATTGGCATTATTGGAATTGATATTAGTAGTGATACTGGTAGTGATGTTGGTACATTAGTTGTGTTGGTTGGTGTTAGTATTGTTATTAGTTAAAACAAGTTCGGCAACGATAATACAGAGGTCATAGGTTCGAAACCCTTTTAAGCCTACACATTTTTAATGCTTCTCTATTACCAATGCTTAACTTCCGTAAATATTAGTGAATACCGTTCATAACGTACGTTGGTACTGGTATTGCTACTGATATTGCTAGTAGTACAGATATTGCTGTTGACAATGGTATTGGTACTAGTTCGCCTTTTATTATTGACATTGGTATTAGTATTGGTACATTTGTACAGCCATTGGTAATGACAATACTATTGGTATTAGATCAGCTATTGGTAGCAACAGTAGTATTGGTATTAGTACAGCTATTGATAATTACAATGGTATTTTTCTTCTTCAGTTGTTGGCATTGACAGTGGTATTAGTATTACATCTATTAGTATTGACATTGGTATTGGTATTTGTTTGAACAGCTATTGGTAATGACAATAGAATTGGTATTAGTATTGCTATTGGTAATGACAATAGTATTGGTATTAGTACAGCTATTATTATCATTGGTATTAGAATTGGTACATTAGTACAGCTATTGCTAATGACAATAGTATTGGTATTAGTTCAGCTATTGGTATTGACAATGGTATTGGTATTAGTACAGGTGTTTGTTATGATAGTAGTATTGGTATTAGTTCAGCTATTGGTAATGACAATAGTATTGGTATTAGTTCAGCTGTTAACATTGGTTTTGACAATGGTATTGGTATTAGATCAGCTATTGGTATTGACAATAGTATTGGTATGAGTTCAGCTGTTGGTATTGACAATGTTATTGGTTTTAGTTCAGCTATTGGTATTGACAATAGTATTGGTATGAGTTCAACTATAAGTATTGACAATGGTATTGGTATTAGTTCAGTTTTTGGTAATGACATTGTTATTAGAATTAGTTCAGCTATTGGTATTGACAATGGTATTAATATTGATTCAGCTATTAGTATTGACAATGGTATTGGTATTAGTTCAGCTATTTGTAATGACAATAGTATCGATATTAGTACAGCTATTGGTAACAACAATGGTAATGATATTAGTTCAGCTACTGGTATTGACAATAGTATTGGTATTGATTCAGCTATTGTTAATGACAGCGGTCATTTAACTTTTTAACTGAAAGTTCACGCATGACTTCGTTCTGTTTGTCGAAATATGTACCTGAAAATAACCTTTTTTTCTTTTTTTATCAGAGTCTTGGGTACTTTGTCAAACTTTAAGGAATTTGCTGAGGCATTCAAATGTTCCCTTGGCTCACCAATGAACCCAGCAAAGAAGTGCGTTATCTGGTAGCTTGGTTTGACCAGTGAAAACAACTTAGTTGTTAAACAATATTTAACTTAAAAAATTAGAAATAGATTTTAAGCAAACTTAACCTTCAGATAAAGATGTTGATATTTTACGCTATTATTTTAGTTAGGTCAATACAATTTGACTTTAAGTTTTTAGAGTTACAAATACTTATAAATTATGATATGAAATACATTTGTGATATCTTACGGTTTACTTCCTGTTTTTTTTTTCTGAAAACACGCAATAATATTTATGTATATTCAGCAATTACTTTAATACCAAGTGTTTATTATGCCGGCAGCCGGACGCGAAATTCCTGTTAATAAATGACCGTGAAGTTTAGATTTGTATGGATCCAAAGTTTTAATGTAAACCACATCATCCCATATCAAAGAAAAAATATCAAGCGATTGTATTGAGTCCCTAAAAAATGCTTCAATGCCTTTGCCTTTATGATTTCATACAAATCATTAGAATTATTGATCTACTGAAAATTAAAATATATTTCAAAATAAATAGGATATTACGTGTGTTTTGATTGGTCAACAAGTGTGTTTTCATAGTGCAATGAAGCAGGGACCACTTTAACATGCTGTACTCAAATTCTCCTTTAGATTAATGACTACTTTGGTGAGCTGTACTCAAATTCTCCTTTAGATTAATGACTACATCGACGAGCTATACTCAAACTCTCTTTTTGACTGAGCCCTGAAAACACAGTTTTTGACCAATCAAAACACACATACTATCCAAATTATTCATAACAGGCTATGAATGCACGGAAAAAATGTTTTATTTCTTAAATATAGCGAAAAAGAAGTAAAATCTTTCATTCCAACGTTTTTCATTCCTCGAAGTTCCTAAAATGTGATAGTAGTTTACAAAATCTTGGATTATATTAGATTATATTTTAAGCTTTTATTACACTTGCATACTTGACATTTCTTTTGGATATGGGACAGTTTGACTTCCAGTACAACCTTGACTTCCATCGGTCTTATGATTAAAGGAATCTCAAACTGAATTTTGTGCCCTGCAAGCTGCTGGTTGTGCAGACATTAGGATTTAGTACGTTTTAATTTATTAGTCAACTTCAGGACGCTGAATTCTATTTGTCAAAGTATCAAAAGATATTGTAACAAAGACTTTAGTGTAAGATGTGCAAAACTAATATGTGTTGACCGTTTATATGAAGCTTCGTGTTATAATTGATATAATTTACCTGGTTGTGATGTCTCAACAACCACATACTTCAGTTATTTTCAACCATTGCTGTTTTTTTTTTTTTTGAAAGGTTTTAAAAACGTGATATCAGGGTTTAAGGAAGTAGTTTTAACACAAAAGGAGCTCGTTATAGCAGCTGAAAGCTAATACTTCAACTTAAGCCTTGATCTTTTAACACCACAGATAGAGAGAAAGAATTCAGTCTTTAACACAAAATAAATTTTTAGTTGAGTTTAGCTAAATGCATCTCTATTTCAGAGGCTGTTTTAAGATTATTTTACCTGTTTTCAAACTAGTCTCACAGAAAATGTTATCCGGCCGAAATTTAATTTAAATGCTAACAATGGACGCTGTTTGGGAAATAGGTCGGTTACAATCAGTTCATTTAGAGAAGATTTTATGAGATGTAGCTGCTAAAAATGTTAAAATTTCTCGCATAGAAATGAAAGTTACAAAGTATAAAATATTACGTATTACAGTTATTGAATCTGTTCATATATTCGAGGTTGTAAATTTGTCTTAAATGCTATCAAATGAGTACATTTTTTGTTTGGAATCGAGTCTTGAATAAAGAGATAAAACCCCTCTTGTTGCAGTCTCTTTTGTACACCGAGCAGTAAATAAAAACAAGCCTTTAAAACAGTACTGGTACCATGCGTCGCCTGGTTAGCCTAGTTGGTAAGCTGCCAGTCTACTGTTCGGGAGGCTTGGAATCAATTCCCGGCCGGACTAACACTCTAACACTCACTCTTTGATATATTTATGCGGTGATATCGAGGGACTTTGTCGGTGTACAAGACTTTACTTTGGATATCAAATAAAAAGGAAAGCTCACAGTGGGACTGTTCAGACATATACCATGACAGTCACCTAACTTCAAGAATGAAATCATTTTTTCTCAATCACTACAGACGATTTTAAGTCAACTGACAATGTAACAGAACTAAACAAAAGAGGTGTGTTAAAAAATTAAATTGACAAAACAACGAACAAAGAAAGAGTGAATGAAACTTGCTGCGAGCTGCCACGTGGCCGACCCCTATCCTTGCAACTTGATCCACTAGGCTATCCCTACCTTCCCTAACCCGACCTCCATCCTTGCAACTTGACCTGCTAGCCTATCCCTACCTTCCCTAA
>JANCMA020203324.1:0-13278 GCA_024336925.2 Zoanthus solanderi | reverse complement strand
TGACTCCCCCTGGATGGGACACTAATCCATCGCAGGTTAGCTCCCAGCAGACGCTGGTACTCATTTACCTACCTCGGAAGGATGAAAAGCTGAGTTAGCTTAGGCGGAAAAGAAGGTCGCACAAATATTCAAATCTCGGCAGAGCCAGAATCGAACTGGGGACCTTGTGGTCGGAAGGCAGAGATCTTACCAACTGCGCCAACCATGCCCGCCCCGCAAGTAATATCAACGTTTCTTTATTAACATGTCAATCTTGAAAGATAACTGCAAGAAATCACGAAAATGCGCCATCAACTCACCATACGGGGCTGTCATTAAGGGCCGGGTGTCGGGTATTTTACTCGCCAATTATGAACGTGACCCCCACCTTCTTCTTTAAGACAATGTAAGAAAAATAATAGAACCAAACAAAATCCCTAGTCGTTGGATCCCCCTTCTACTTGCCATCATTAGCCCAGCAACCTGAAATTTTAATATGACAGCCTGATGTCTCATCAACTGTGATCATCGGCTATCTAAAATGAAGCAATCGTTCAAAAGTAAAAAAATAACTGTAATAATAATAATAAAAAGGCTGATGTGAAATGCTGCTTGAAAGCAGTTTGCTTTATTCAAACGAGCTTGTAATTATATCATTAAGAAACAACTTAACATCTGTCGCGAGTTATAAGTTGCGATCGCGAGTTATAAGTTGCGATCAAGAATTATGAGCTGCGATCGACATAAACCCAAAGACAAAAAAAGAAAGTTATGTTCATTTAATTAAGTTGCCACAGCAAAATTTTCATGTGGCGATGAAAAATATGAAAATGTCCCTTACAGGCCACCGTAGAAATTTGCTAACGAATCAAAATTTAATTCCAAACTTAGGCGAGAATTGGGCTCACTTGCTTTAAAATGAACTAAGATCAATGCCTCTTACGACCTTTGCAGTTTTGTAATGCAATGGAATTAGACATCAGATCATATGTCCAGAAATGGACAATGGGAAAAAGTGCTCTTCTAAGGAACACAAATAATTTGATTAAACTTAACAGATTTGTGAAACGAACTTTATTATAAAAAGCAGAGGAAAAACTATAAGTAGCATGTTTTGTGACAAGGCTCACGGATTTTTAAAAAAGTTGATGGCTCCAAGTTAGTTCGTCGAATAAACCATTACAGCCTTACCCAAATACCATTGGGACTCTATTATAAATAGTAGTTTCTTGTCATTACGAAGGAAGTTCAGATCTAACAATACAACTGTCGGTTGAAGATGTTAATTCCTGACAACTCTACAAATTTATGTTATCATTATCATAAGTGATAAACTTTACAGATAGCAAGAAACGCGAAAGTTGGGTTTTATCTCTAAAATACATTTAATAAACGTTGTGCGTCAAACGAAATCCATTTTGTTTTATAAACCATTATTAATGCTGAGTTTAGAATCTTCTTTTGAAAGTGTACATTATTCTTCCAGCAAAATATGCTAAAGGTATCGAGACAGCCAAATTATATTTGTCAAAGATGGCAACTTAGATTATTTTTTGGCGAATTATATGTTTTAATATTCTTTAAGATCCGTTAAATTAAAAAAAAAGAACTTTACAAGTGTTTTTTAGATATATCTTATTTCATAAAAGATAAGTATATGGTGTAACATAGAACAGTTTGACAGCAACAGAAAATCGATTTAGTTGCAGACGGCTGTTGTCATGTAAAACATTGCTTTTTAAACAGCAGGTAATCAAACGTCAGTATACCAACACTGATTATGTTCATACTTTAGATGATTGAAACAGACACCAAAATGTTTTAAGTATTTCATGTTTTCTGAATTACTGAACTGTGAATATTAGTGAGGTCAAGTGGGCAATTGTCTCTTTCACTTTCCTTGTATACCAGTGTTTTTCTCCGTCAGTGGCTTGTGTCCTGTTTCGTTGGCGTGTTCTGAGACGGCGCAATTGTGGGTTCGATCGAATCGTATATCTCTATCATGTTCTTTTATCCTCTCTTGTATCGGTCGTCCCGTTTCCCCGATGTAGACTTTTCAGCATTCACATGGTATCTTGTAGACGACGCCATCTTGTTGGTTTGCGTCAGCGGGATTTTTAGGTTTGACCAGTCGAGACCTTAGCGTAGTGTCTGACTTGAAGACGGTACGTATTCCTTGTTGTTGTAGGTTACGGCGGAGGGTTTCGGAGAGTCCTTTGATGTATGGCAGCACTGCTGTGGACTTATATTCTATTGTTTTTCTCTCTGGTACTGGAGGCTTGCTTTTGGTTACTTTCTGCAGGAAAGGCAGAGGGTAACCGTTGGCGATGAGGACTGCAGACAGATGTTTCTTCTCTTTGGCTGTTCCGGATGGTTTTGTTATGACGCGTTTGGCTCGATCGTGTAAACATTTAACAATACCGCGTTTTACTGACTGCGGGTGGTGTGAATCAAACGCGAGGTACTGATCAGTATGTGTGGGCTTCCTGTATACACTTGTGTGTAGCTTACCGTCTGGTTCTCTTGTGACGAGTGTGTCGAGGAAGGCGATTTTGTTGTTGTTCTCGGTCTCCATGGTGAAGTGAATAGATGGGTGTTGCTGGTTGAGGTGGTTGAAAAAATTATCCACGTTGTTCTTTTTGGTGATGGTAAATGTGTCGTCTATATAGCGCTTCCATATCCTCGGTGGCTCTGGGGCGGTTGCTAGTGCTTGTTCTTCAAATGCTTCCAAATAGAGGTCTGCGATTATGGGCTTCCCATCGGTGCTCCTTCTTGCTGTTCGTAGAGTGATCCGTTGTAATTGAAATACGTCGATTTCAAAACGAAATTCAGAAGATCGGTAATCTGAGTAGGTGTGAGTTTTGTGCGATCTGATAGGCATGGATCGTTGTTTAGTCCCTGTGACGCGGCTTGTACTGCACCCTCTATCGGAACGTTGGTAAATAGTGCTTGGACGTCAAATGATATCATAACTTCATCTGTATGGATAGTTTTCTTGCTTATAATGTTTGCAAATTCCCCTGAATTCTTAATTGTGTGGCCTGACTTACCTGTGAGTGGAGACAAAATTCTTGCAAAGAAACCTGATAGCTCGTAAGGAAAGGTGTTGAAAAAGGATACTATGGGTCTTAGCGGCACATCAGCTTTGTGGATCTTTGGTACGCCGTAGATTCTGGATGCTTGTTTCTGTTTCAGTCTGATCTTGTTATACTTGGTATCGGTAAGGTTCCCGCTTCGTTTAAGTTGTAGAAGTTTTTCTGTGGCTTTTCGGATCAGGCGGTCTGTTGGACCTTTGTTTAGGAGTTGGTACGGACCAGTCTCGATTCGTTTTGCCATTTTGGAGTGGTAGGTTTCGGCGTCAAGAATTACACTTGCACAGCCTTTGTCTGCTGGTAGAATCATGATGGTGGTGTCTTCTTTGAGACTTTTTAGCGCATTTCGCATTTCCTTTGTCTTGGACTTTGGAGGTTCAGCCTTCTGGAGTATGCTGTTTACATTTCTTCAGACTGTGTCGGCTTGTTCCGAGTTGAGTGGTCTGATAGCTGATTCTACTGTTGCGATGATTTCTGTCGGAGGGATGTTAGTGGGCGTAATGGCAAAGTTTAATCCTTTCTTGAGAAGTGTGGTCTCTGCGTCGTTGAGTGTTCTGGAAGAAAAGTTAATGACCCAGTTGGTTTTATCTACATGTGTTTTCGAAATTGACTAGGAGAAGTTTTTCGAATTTTTGCTTCTGTAGTTCTTTGGTGTTGTTGTAGACTCGTAGAGTGTTGGCATTGATCTGTTGAAGTTGTGATTTCGCATCTTCTTCAGAGAGAGAGTGGATCTTATGCATGCTACGCTCTTTGGACTCGGCTTCTTTCTTTGCATCTGCTTTGGCTCTCATTGTTAGTGATATTCTTTCTCTCAGGAAATGCATCGATGTAAGCTCTGTGGCTTTCTGGGCGCCTCTGGTGGGAACAGGCGGGCGTATTCGTAGGTCTCTTGGGATGATTCGGTTCTTAATGCATCTGGTGAGGAACGTCAGGTGGTTGCTGTAACGGGCAAGGTTTTGCTGGCAGCGTTCTTGTCGACGAATCAACCTTAGGGCTGTGCGCCCATATGTAAGGTTAATGCGATGAAATAGATTTGTATTCATCGTGGCTGTTAGTTAATAAATTAACTATTTTTTCTTTTGTCTTACGATAAGTCACTTTGATATTGCTCGCGACGTTTCGACTGCTACTGCTAGTCGTGAGACAAAAAAAGAAATAGTTAATTTATTAACTAACAGCCACGATGAACAAAAATCTATTTCATCACCTATACACTTGTTTGGTAGTTTGTATCTGTACACTGATAACTTCATTCTGTATTCGCACACTGGTACATATTAAATCTATTTGGTAATGCACACTGGTAAGTTCGTTGGTAGTATCTCATCTATGAATTCCCGATAAGTCTGCCACAAGCACACATTTCCAACATTTTTGTTTGCATGAGCATTAGCTGACGCTGAGACGAACTGTGCAATACAAATTTTGTAAGGTCGACAACAACAAAGAAAAAACAGGTAGCCCATAATAAGACACTTTCTTAAAAAAATATTAGTAAGGTGTTAAGCAAGCTTACAAATAAATTGATCATTGCGCTTAGGCGACCATCCTGAGAGAATTTTATGGAGGGAAGAAAACAGGAAATCCGGAGATAAATCCTCGGAGTTGGATTGAAATCAAGGACACTCCTGGATTCCATCGGAACTGAACATTTCTCTCTGAAACACAACTGCCCTGGGACTTCTCCTTTAAACATTTTCTTAACAAATAGAATATTAAAACGAAAAGATATTTTATTAAAAATATTAATACTGAACTTGGCCTGCCTCAAGACGTTACTAGGATACGACCCTACTGTGTTTGAATTCCTCGTCATCGTTCCTCAACTATTATTTTTAAAATTTTTATCCATTCTGTATAACATATGAGTTGTTTAGTTCCTTGTTTAGTTCTTGATATGTATCTCATGTTAATGGTAAATGTTGTCCTATTTTGTAAGTTAAGAGTGTTTTACCATTTCAACCTAACTCTCAATGGATTCTAACCCAAAAATAAAATAAATATAAATACTTTATTTAATGTCAATTGCGAAGGAAGTGCTTGCCCATTCTTCCTAGCTAGAGGCTAATGTTTAATCGCTCGACGGCTCAGATCATGGCGTGAAACTCGAATTTGCAGAGGGAGGAAAACCGGAGTACCCGGAGAAAAACACTCGGTGTCAGATTGAGATCGACAAATCTCAGCCCACATGCAGACTTGATTCCAGGTCGTAGAGGTGGGAGGTGCGACTGATGACCACTACGCCAACCTGATTCCCAAACACACTTACCATTCCACCTGGTTCACCACGATCTCCTTTGGGTCCTGGTATTCCAGCCATTCCCTAGAGAAAAAGCGATTTTCAAACAAGAAACAATTACTCTACTTCAAAAATACATTTTGATAAACGAAGACGTTGTGATATCATACAAAAAGATAGGTGAAAAGCAAACACAGAAGGGCAGATTTTACAATTAAACAAGACAGTGTTATGGGTCTTCTTATCACTGTCAGGGAGTCATATCCACACACACCACTAGAAGTTCAAAATTAACAGAATAAAATAAACTCCATTATGAAAAGCTCTTCTTCCATCATATAAACTCATTTCCCTCTGAGTACAGATTTTTATGATTGTATGCTGTTGTGTAGGTGAAAGGTTTAAAAACATTTCAATAACTTAGTTGCTTGTGCAGTGCAGTGTTCGAAATCCTAATAAATAAAAATTAAGATGTACATAAAAATACTGTAGGATATAAATCATATATGTAAATTTCATGGCTGTTTATCAAACCACAATAAGTAATGCAATACAAATTTACCAGCAAAGAACGACGTAAAACACATGTAACTGAACAGGGAACATAAAGCCATCTTATAGTGGTTACAAAATAAAAAATTTGAGACAAAGAAATATGGTAACTTTCTTACATCCTTTCCTGGGAGGCCATCTTCTCCAGCGTCACCACGTACTCCTCTGGATCCCTTTCACAAAGTTTCAAAAACGTATCACAAATGATTTCTACTGTATACATGTAATGCCATGTCAAGTCAATACTAGACGTAAAATTTGGTTAAATTTAAATTTAATGTCAATAAGCCCACCCAAAAGTTGATACTTGAAAATTATACACAAAACACGAAAGACAGAAATGAAGCACAATCCAACCTCATGTACAAGTAAGAACATACAAAAGAAGGTGCTCAGCCACAAAAAAAAGAGTTCTTCCTAATCTTAGCTGAGTTTTTTGTTGTCTTTGACTAACTTAATCAATAGTCTTAGTGCTTTGTAATGTTACTGTTGTAGTTTCCGTAATAAAACAACTTCTCTTTAGTCTATAAAAGATGATACCTTCTCTCCCTTTGGTCCTTTGTCCCCAACCAGTCCCATCGCCCCGGGTGGTCCCTGTTGGAGTGGTCAGGCTTCATCAGAGCAACAAAGATCTCATACACAAATACATTATTGTCATTACTTTTAAAATACTTACAGTATTTTAATGTTTACCAGTTTTAAATAATTAGCAGTTGTCAATCTTCAAAATCTCTAACAATGTTCACCGCCAATCAAACTATGTGACGCTTATTCTAGTCAGTTACAATTTTTTATATATTAATTGTGATAGTTAGGAAATTGGATTCTTAATGGATATGCTACAATAAATCATTGTTGTTATTATTTTTAATATTAACGCTAGTTAAAGAGCCGGAACACGTGATCTAATCAGCTTTAGATTGATATGTTTAATTATCGCCGTCAAAAAAAAAAGCAGACATATCAATCATCAGAGCAACTGTAACGTATAGTAACGTGTGAATCAATTTATTATTCTAATGACGGCATGATGAAACATTTGAACTTAGAGTTGATTAAATGATGCATTAAAATGATACAAAGGTTGTGTAAATGGCTACAGTGGAGTGTTAAAAACCTTTAAAATTAGTTTTCAATTGTTAGGCTAAACAAATACTTACAGGTGAACCATTTGATCCAGGATTACCAGATTGTCCAGGGGCACCACGTGCCCCCTATTGAAATAAAATGGAATTGAATTTAACCTTTTAATTATTATTAATAATAATAATAATAATAATAATAATAATAATAACAACAACAACAACAAAAAAAAAATAATAATACAGATAACAACAAAAGTAATAAAATTAATACGAAGAATACCAATAATATGAATAATAATGAAAAAATAACAATAGTAGACTAGCTAATGTGCAGAATCTTAGTAAGTGAAAACAAAAAATGAGAAGGAATATAAAAGGGAGACACGACAAAGTGGAAAAGACTGTCCCTTAGAAATCACGTGAAAAACAGGGCTTAGCAAAATAGTATGAACATGTCTCAGAGGATGATAATAATCAAAATGATACTTCACGCCTATACTCAGCCAGTTTTAATGAGTGTATAAAAGGAGTAGAAAAATACATGATCCAGATAAGAAATGTAACAATTATGCTCTGGTTAGGGTTGATTGACTAAGCTAAGAAAATCACAATTTTTAAGTTGTTCTTTTTTTATTTATAGATTCTTGTTTGCAGGGCTTGTTTAATCCAGGAGTAAGTGTAAAGAGCTGGCGTTCCAACAAGCTTTCCTATTCGTAAGAGCTTTGTCTATGTTATGAATCAAGTTCAATTCATATTAAAGAAAAATCTTAAAGCTTAAGAGGGCTAATGCTAAAATAGGTGGCAACTTTGCAAGTACACTTAATATTTCTAAGCTAACGGTGACTTTGTGTATTGTCGTTATATTACCGCACCTAGCTATAAATACTTTTTACAACAATAGTTAACTTACAGTTGGTCCTCGTTTACCATTTTTACCAGGTGCTCCGGGAGAGCCATCAGCTCCCTAAGACAAGAGCAAAGATTGCAGTTTAATACACAATTATCCACTGAAACTTTAAAATGTATTATTACCATAATTATCATATGATTTGAAATTTTTGGTTAACATTTTAAAACAAATTTTTTAGATATCCGGTTTTTATTTTTAAATCTAATCTTCAAAGGCACTTGTAATCAATGATTACTTCTAGTTAGCAGGTATATTCTAAGAATATTTTACGTTCTTAGACAAGTTTTTTGCTATAATTTCGGGTACTAACATACTCATTGGACAACTGAATGAAAAGATTGTCTGAACACCTTAAAAGTCTTACAACGCCTAGTTTATGATGGGTAAAAAAAAATAAACCGATTTGTACGAAAGAGGACTGCTGTCACACATCTACAATGCGCTTGCATAACAGTTAATTCTAGTTACAAAAACGTATGTCAATGATTTTCATAGGATGGGTTGTATTTTAAATGTGCATATGATTATACAGAAGACCAAAGTTTAAAATGCAAAGTACCTTGGGTCCCGGACGGCCTGGTGGTCCCGCTTCTCCATTTTTACCTGGAGCTCCCTGAGTATGAATATGAAAACATCAGAGCGACCAAACAAGGAAATTACTACCAAACAAGGAAATTGCTTTTATTGCAAAACCTTAAACCAATTACATTTGTACCGTAGCTGAAAAAAGAAGATTTTCTTGTTCACATTAAACTTAAACGTGCATTGGTTTAGTGAACCCTCCAGGAGACCAGAGCAGCCAAACTCCTTTTTGTATACACAAAACTCATGTTCTTATACAAAAAAATTAAATAAAGTCTGATATCGTTGAAATTTAAGATGGAGATGAAAAAGGCTACAGCTTTGTTCATTCAAAAATCAAGCCAAAAAATACTTACAGGATTTCCATCTTGTCCAGCAGGACCTGGCTTTCCAGGGAATCCTTGTTCACCCTAAAAAACAACAACACAAAATTCGATTGGGAAATCGTTAAAACCAAAAAACTAAATTGAAGGAAAAGTTACTGAGCTGGAAAATCCATACGGAACCAATTTGTGATTTAGTTACAACGACAAGAAAGGGAATCTTATGCTTGCATCTTGAGAACAGACTAAAACGAAAACGATACTTACTGGATCTCCCTTGATACCTTGCATACCTGGTCCACCTGGTTGGCCGGGCACGCCCTGTTGTATTAAAGATAATATTATTATAAAACAGATCAGTAAATGCTTTCAGATGTTTGCAGCTACGTTTTCCATATTAATTTTTGTACATTTTTTGTGTTAAAATCTTAATTTTTGTTGTGCTTTTAGATAAAGCTCTACGTATTAGAACAAGATTTCTGTTATACAGAATTTTAAAAAGCGCCAAAAACTTGCAGAATTTTATAAAGACAAATGTTTTTCCTGTAAATTTAACGCTTTTGATAAAAGCCAAATAGCATGTGAGACACACTAATCCCCAAACCCAAAAGTTCATAAATTTGCATACAGCACTTCTGTGTTTTTCTGGCATGTCATTGTCATGGAACCCGTCTTCTTAAAATCACTGCCATACATGTGCAAGAAAAGTACATGAAAAGAGCTGATAATTCGAATTTTGGCCCTACGTCAGAGCTACATGACATGTGCCTATGTCTTAATTCTTTTACTGACCAAATTTTGATATTAACATTTAATTAGAAATTTGGCATGATCTGATATAAAATATATCACTTACTAATTTGGCATCTGATATTTTCTCACTAAATTGCCAAGATCTGATACAAATATAATTTATTATATTAATATAGATCGTTTTTATGAGACATCGTAGTGACCATGATGGTGTACCCTCAACCCTCAAAATATTTCTTTGGGGTATTAACATTGCAGCTTTGTAATTCATGCCTCTTGGGACTTTTTCAAAACGCTCATTGGTGAATTCTATGATGGGGTTATAATAGTCACAGCTAAAAATTACCTGCCCTCCAGGCAAGCCAGGTCTTCCTCGTGCTCCCATTGGTCCTTTTACACCCTATAAAAAGTCAAATTTGAAGATTACAAAGTCTACTGCAAATAAAAAAAAGAGTTAAATCATTGTTCTGAGACACAAGCATTTCATCTGTACAGATTAGATGATGCAAAATACTAATGGGAAAAGTGGCGAAATGTTGACTGTTAAAAACAATTCAAATCTGATAGACAATAACATACTGGCATTCCATCTTGGCCTGGTGCTCCACGTTCTCCAGCAACACCAACGCCACCCTGTGGTAAAAATGCAAGAAACCAATGGTTGGCAATATTAAACAACAAAACATACAAATGCTAGCCATTGCCAGTACAAAGTAACGCCACTCATAATTTATGCACACTTTATAACCGTTTTTCTCTGGTCCATTTTAAAATTGGTTGACCCATGGGCCTAACCGCTCGGGTTCTCTGGGTCAAGCTAACGTACGGCTTTGACTTTGGATTAGTTTAACCAAACCAGTGCCAAAACGATCTTGTCTGATCTTGGCTAGAATTTCTGCTGATCGAATACCACTTGAATATGTTTTGTTGTTCGACGAAGAAGACAGCATTTGAAACTTGAAATTGTTTAATAGCCTACCTGTTTGGAATCCAAACGTCCAAAGGTAATTTTTGAATTATGAAACAAAACTTTTAACGATTCGGATCGAAAGTTCTCATAACAAACATCTAGCCAATAGCAAGTTCCATCCTGAATGTAGATTTCTTTCCACTTAAGTGAAGGAGGGATAGAAAAGGTACGTTACTACTGGCATTATAATGGCCAGATCTTTTGCAGTTTGGCAGCAAAAGATGTATTTAAAATTTTTATAGAGTGCATGGCAGCTTCTATTATCCTTTCAGCTTTGCCGTTACATGTGATCTCCAAGGTCTTTTTAGCGTGAAGCTTTTCACTAACATTTGATGGTAAAGCTAGATTTTCAGCTACAGCAAGACTAAGAACAGAAATGCAGAAGTTTGGATTCCAAACATTTAGGCCGTTAATCAATTTCATATTTCATGCATCTTCGTTGAACAACAAAACGTTTTCAAGTGCATGGTATTCGATCAGCAGAATTTTATCTCAGCATTAACTGTAAATTTATATCAGTGACTTTTTTTATTAAATTATCTGATGAAGCTGTACTACACGAGTTGAAAGCTTATATATATAAAAATTTTAAACTACCGAGAACAATTTTTAACTTTTATGCGTTTGTATTTCTTTATCCTCCTTAAGAGGGCTGGGTCAGCCACAGAGACATTATCCGATTCTACTCTACCGTTATTAGGCCAGTATTAGAACAGTGGCTCACCAGTTTTTCATCATAGCCTTCCCGATTACCTAAGTAACGATCTAGAACAAGTACAGAAAAGAGCTATGTCTATAATAGCACCTTGTCAATCTTACAGGCAGTCCCTAGATAGTTTTGGACTCTGCTCCCTACGCCAAAAACGAGATGACCTATGCTCTAAGGTCTTCACGAATATTACAAATACAAGTGACCACAGCCTCGCCCACCATCTCCCCCCACGCCACCAAGGATCTTACAATCTAAGGAGAACAAGAACTTTCCATCTACCACGGTTTTGTACAACCGTTTTAAGAACTCATTTATCCCGGCCATGTGGCAAAGTGTGAATAGCAATTTTTAGTATTGTATATAAAGGATTTTACTTATCGATCATTCTTGTAAATAGGTCTAGATTCTTATCATATTTTATTGTAAACAAGTATTCAATTCAGCCCTTGGCTGCAAGATATTTATCTTGTTAAACTATCTATGTAAGCTTAACTTGTGTCATTGTGACACAAAAGAGGTTTAAAAAATTTAAGAGTTCAACGACTTTCTCATTAACATCTTAAGAGTTTGTCTGTCTTGCTTGTTGGCACTTAGCGATAGCTAATACTAGTTACACATAGTGGAGATCCTGTAAAGTGCAGTAGTTTTTTAGCCAATTGTTGTTTTCAATTTTAACTACCTATCTACCTCTTTATCAAGGGTCATCGCAATCACCCCAATCAAAACATGCAAGAACAAACATTTTGTCTTTTTCATTTAGTTTTAAGTCAAATGGAATAAAAATGAGTACTGTAAATTCTGTAGTGGGAAAAACAGCTTTTGAAACTAATTCTTTCAACAAGGCAAGTGGCTCATCGAGGGTCGTTTCTTCTATGTGTTATCTGGATACCAGCAATCGTAGATTCCCCCACTGTACAGGACACAAAACCATTGGGGTTTAACTCTCAGTGGAAGCTGGTTCTCTATTTACCAACCTCGTAAGAATAGAAAGTTAAGTGAAATTCCAGCAGGCCCAGGGAGCAAACCTGGAAGCTTGTAGCTGGAAAGCAGAGATCTTAATAACAACACCAACCACACCTAAAACACAAGGTACCGAAAGAACATAAGCTCAAAAAATCTCTATCCAAATGACCCAGACCTAAATCAAAAGCCATAGAGGTGGGAGGAAAAACATCGACCACTACAGAAGCATGACTCACTCAAAAATTAATTAAAAATTTACACTTTTGGTAAAGTATAAATATTTTTTACTTATACCTGCATTCCTTGATGTCCTGGTTCTCCTTGCAAGCCTTGCTCTCCCTGCAGGTTAACACAAAAATGATAAGCTGATGTATGAAACAGGCCTAAATTACACTTTCTCACATCATGTTTTGTTACAGCATTTAATACATCTTAGTATGCCTTGGATAGAAACATTTTGAAACTGAATACATTTTAATAATAATATTATTTTATGTACCAATTTGTAAAACCATAAGTTGCCCAATAGTTGGGAACATCATTTTATGAATGAAATTAATATCAAATCAATTTAAGGTGCTTAATAAACACTAAGTAGACGATTTTACTTAATATTTTTTCAAAAAGCACCAAGATATTGAACAGAAATTTTCCAGTTACAATTCTAATAAAAACAAATTGTGAGAAGTCGATGATTCAGCAGTGGTTGGTCAAGACACGTAAGATTGCAAAACAGTACAAAATTGCATGATCTTTATAAAGTTGAAATATTTTAATACAACAGTGATTTTAACCTTTTTCCCATCAACACCATCTACTCCCCTTGCTCCTGCTGGACCCTACAAAACGAATTTTTTTAAAATACAATTAGAAGTGTTTATTAAGAGCACGTGTGCACAATAAGGAGATCAGTCAATTTAATTTATCATTTAAGGCGGTACAAGTACTGCAGAAGTGACTATTTTGATATTAGGAAAATTAAGTCTTTTAAATGTACATCTCAGTTTCATTTTAAAGGTTATGTAGTCATTAGTACTAAACTACAGTACCGTGCAGAGGTAACATACCAAGACCCTCGGGTATCGGGTGGCGGGTCTCGGGTGACCCGAGGGTCGATT
>JANCMA020203222.1:0-13283 GCA_024336925.2 Zoanthus solanderi | reverse complement strand
TAAATTTCCCATAAAACAGCACTGTGGTTTTATGTTCGCTTCCGTCACGTCAGCCTTTCGGCTTTTTCCTCAAATAAATTTCCCATAAAACAGCACTGTGGTTTTATGTTCGCTTCCGTCACGTCAGCCTTTCGGCTTTTTCCTCAAATAAGAAAAGTAAGATTTTCCAACCTTTATACAGCAAACTGCAATAAATTCCTCGATGATAATCAATCAAGACAAGAATTAAAGTGCAACACAAAAAGGACAGTGAATATTTGCTGTATGTAAAACTGGTAAATACAAAATGCAAAAATAAAAATCAACAGGGCTTGACCTTGTTTCATGAACTGAAAATTCATTTTAGCCAATTTACGATACCCAAAATCCACTCGTGTTAATACATCAAACTCAGTTATATAATCTGTTCTTCATAAAGGCACTTTCAGAGTTTCTTAGTTAAACACACAAATGAAGCTAAAACCTTCTTCTCATTTAGAGCTAAATTGTAGGAGGCTACAAGTATTTTCGTTAACGCAACCGATATATGTTGACTCACGAAAACCATTGTGCGACCTGGTTGTCTAATGGGAAATAAACAGTGAGTTAGCTGCGCTGATACAAAACACATCCATCATTAAAAAGCAATAAATTTTGTTCTTACGATTACTATTTTCACTTCTCTAACTGCATCAGTTCTTGCTTAACCTTGGTATAGTGTCGGCTTAGTTATTATATATTATACGGTCAGGCGCCTTCAACTTCGCGCTGTTGAAAATTGCAGGTTTATGGTTATTTATTTATTTACACATCCAAAATCCAGTTCAGTCGAAAATCAGCGAGAATGCTGGTTTGTCTAAATAATATCTGGTTAACTTAGTTCGGTCCAAAGAACATTATTTTTGATTTTGAGCTAAAGCAAAACATAAATAAAGCGCAAAGGATGCCGAATAACCGATACGACCGTTTAAGTCAGTGCAGTAAGACTTGTATACAATTTTTCTAGTCCCATTGTATAGTTTTTGCTGCTAGCGGCAGCGAGTTGCCTACTACTCATAACAAATTAAATACTGAGACAGACGTCTTCGGATTTCACTGGCGATTTATTTCTGTACACCCGATACATACGTCCAGCGGTTACCATTTATACCATAACAAAATGTAGGGTAGGTATAGTTCACATATGATATTGCCAATGATCACGGGCATATTCTAGTGCCTTCGGTCTAACCCTAACCCTGTACCTCAACCCAAACCCTAAAACTTAGTAAGGACTTGCCGGGGCATCAGTATATAAGGACGTAGTAGAAATATGCCCGGGATTACTGGGAGTATCATATATGAAGTACCTACGAAATATAGATTTGCAAAAGTGCTCAGCGATTGCCATTCACTGGTTTGAGCGCAGTCCTATTGTTCTATTTGACTGATTGTAAAGTAAACATATTTAGGCCTGTTTCCGATTCTAAATCTCACATATGCCAAATTCATTGCAAATTACTTAATCTTTTGTCTCTACTCCAATCTTATTTGCATTAAATTTGGCACGTGATAATTAGCATTTGAAACAAGCCTTTTTCATAGTTTAAAAACTATGAAACAGAAGAGTGCAAAGAACAAATTCATGACTCCGCACTTCAATTTTTCAAAAAAAGAGAATTCTCTCAGTAGAGTCAAAATATTTTATAGTTATGGGTGGATATTTGTT
This sequence comes from Zoanthus solanderi, assembly GCA_024336925.2. Taxonomy (NCBI): domain Eukaryota; kingdom Metazoa; phylum Cnidaria; class Anthozoa; order Zoantharia; family Zoanthidae; genus Zoanthus; species Zoanthus solanderi. The sequence continues at coordinate 11,596 of JANCMA020203222.1, read as the reverse complement.
TACCATAAGCTAAACATTGTTCCTGTGATCTAATGGAGATTTTACAGAGAATGTATGGCTAATTAACCGTTTTGCCCCCAGCTACTTTGAGTATTTTGGAACCGTGATATCGTTTTAGAAACTGCTTGCATGTTACAGTCAAAAATTTAATCTGTTTGTTTGCTCGACAAGCTTTCTCAAATTTTAGACTAAAACCGAATTTATCTTTGTTCGTTCGCTACCTAAAGTTGTATGTTAATAAAGCAGATTGTAAATAATAACGTCAGCAAAGATTCGCCTATAGTTTTGAGTTACAGATCACCTTAAGCAGTTCAAATCCTGTCACAAGATCATTGGTCTTGCTACCAATAGACCACGTGCTCCATACGAACGAGTGCTTCCAACGCAGCAATAATATTCTTTTCCCCACCGCTACTGCCACTCGCAGTTGGCCTCCCCCTGATCGGTTGACTGTAAACAGGTGGCATCCTATAAAATAACATGATTATAGTTAGTCAAGAATGAAGGCCAATTAATTTGGAGTTCGCAAGTGCCACCTTTACCGACTGACTGGAACGGGTGGCTGTCAGACAAAAGCATTGTTTAAAATGAATCAAGATGGATGGATTTGGCACCAACAGACGTTAGCTTAACTACAAAATACCCCACAACTGTTAGTAATATATTCGTGCGCATTCGTCGTTCTTTAAAAATAAGAATTGGTCACTCTGCAGCCAATCCTGGCCACACTTTTCAGTGGAAGATATTGGCGTTAGCCAGTTCATGGATTTTTAGAAGAACACTCGAAGCCCTTTTTATTGTGAAACTCAGACCTAATCTGAACAAGAAAGTACATTCCTTTCATCCCATTTTGTTTCCCAACGGCATCACTTAATCAATGCCTATTGTCTAAGCAGCACTGGCACATATTAAAGACACGTAACAATCAACAAACCAGCCAAACCTGAGGATGCTCATGTAGAGCGAAAACGTTGTTTTATTAGTAATAACATATTAAAGATACGAACAATCAACAAACCAGCCAAACCTGAGGATGCTCATGTAGTCCGAAAACGTTTGTTTTACTCACCACTGTGTTTTAATGCCTTATTTTAAATCATTTTATCCCAATGGACAATCATATCTTGACAACCCAAAGCTTTTCACTAACTATCACAAACGGTATTAGTAAATTAAAATTTAACGACAACCAAACTTTCCACACTTGGCCGTTCAGCATGTTGAGGACAGATCACATATGAACAGAACCTCTACAATGTATTAATCAATGTATGTGAGGGTATACTAAAGGTGGGTTACCTTTAGTTTTCTCGAGTCGGTGACTTTTACATTCATCTCTATTTTTAGGATTCTCATCCTCATCTTCTAACTCTGTCAACCGAAAAGCATGTAGCCAAGAGTCTTTTCCTGAGACGAAGAAAAGAAATCAAAACTAACTCAGTCTTGACTTTTGAATATGAATGGTAAACAGCAAGATTTCAATGCTCTATACTTAAAGGGGCTACGTCACGACGATTTTGTTGTTTTGGGTCAATTTTTTGCTAAAATCGTTACTTAGTGGACTTAGTGGTTTTTCTTATGCACTAAATGTTCCCGATAAACTGTGAGGTGAATATCTAATGAAATGTTTTAAAAAAAAAGCGTTTTTTGGTATTTTTTGTTGCGATAGTATCAAAACTTAAAAAAAGCCAAATCCTTTACGGGCCTAGTGGCCCATGGAGCGGGCGCTTATCTAAAACTTAAAAAGTCTAGTCTTAAAAAGTTTAGACTAAATTTTTCAAGTTTCAATCTATTTCCATCCTTGCAGTCCGTAGCAACAAATGACAGGAAACAAAATAAACGTCATAATATAGTCTTAAATAATAGATCTGGACCATTATTTTTGAAATTCAGTTGAGGGCAAGACATATTTGGGATTTTAAAAAAATGCTAAAACAGCATGACAAAGCCCCTTTAAAACTTAAAAAGTGCAAGTACTTGAAAGCATTAAGAAAGCACACGTGTAAGAGCAAGTGGTATTTCTTAACACCTTTAAGGAAACACTCAAAGTATAAAAATAACAGTGTAAGAATGCTAAACTCACCTTTTTCGCAACGAAACAGCAGTAAGTCATACGACTCAACAACAGAGATTTGTCGTGCACACATGGTTTTGTCAAATATAGTGCGAAGTTTTTCACCTGTTGGGAGCAAATAAACAATAAATAAATAGAACGGAAAAGAGAACCACAGAAAAATGAAAGCAGAGAAACAGACAGAGTCAGTCTTTTTTTACAATAGTACGTATACATCTTGCGCGTCCAACCGTGGCCACCTCGCATAAGTTTTGTACAAGTTTTTGACAGGTTTCTGACAAGTTTGATGGCTGTTGATTGCCGAAGAGCCAATCACATCGCCCAAAAATAGGCAAAGGTCAGGAGGGCAGAAGAAAGTTTTGGAATGATTTCTCATGCGATCCATGCATGAACGAAAGTGAAGTCGTTCCGGATCGAGTTCGCACCGGGTTCTCGTTCCGGATCGAAACTTTCATTCCAGTGCGAGATCCTATCCCGGAACGGAGATCAAAGCTCATTCCGGAACGAGACCGGCTCACATCCCGGTCAGCGCACACGTAGTCTTCTTTTTCTTTGGTTTTCTGCTGCCCTTTTGCGGGCTCACTACTTTGTTAGGCCTCGTTCGGTATATGAGTTCGTTCGGAACATTTTCATGTAAACACGGTACCAAATGTTGTTTTTCATTCTGGATCGATCTCGATCCGATATCATGTAAACAAACCCTTAGACAACTCAAGTTTCACAACACTTAATTTTTTTTTAAAAAATCAGTTTCTACTGCAGAGAATGGAACAACAACAACTTTAAAATTAGATCAGTGCAAGCCACCTATAGTAAGCATACGAAGTCTAACTGAAACCAAAAATCTTCGAAGTTAAAAGTGGGAAAGGTTAAGGATGCTAAGAAGGATGGTTATTGTTTACACAGTGGTACAAACTCAGTCCCAACAGCCATTGCTCACCTCAGAGTAGCATTGATAAACCCATTAAAAACTGATGACCTACTCTCCATTTGTGGCTTCACAGCACAGTTGGTAAGAGCGCTGCACCAGTATTGCAGAGGTCATTGGAATCTTGTTGAAGCATGAAAGTATTTTTAGGCTTCGAGCTTCCCTTTCGTAATTGTTTAGATTGCGTACATAACCATGACGATTATTCATACGACATTGTTTACTCCGTAGTAAAAACTCGGTCTCAATAATCATACCCGCGAAGATCATTCATAACCTCATTGTTAACACCGCAGTATAAACTCAAGAGAGAGCTTAAACATCGGAACATTTCTTCACGACGAAGGTCTATTTTCCGTGAGTAGACTGGATCGAGTACGGCGTTTTTGGCGCAAATTTTTTACTTAAGAAGCGCGCGTATCACAACGACGGATGCACCACACGGTAAAAAGGCGCGAAAACTAACTTTGAAGAGCTTAGACGCAAACAAAGTTTAAATTGCAAAATTGGTTACACAAACGACAAGAACCTGGAGCAAAAGTCAGTGTTAAAGTAATTGTAAGTAATAATTGTTATACCCTAGTTACAACAATCGGAAATGCCTAACATTTGTATCAGTTGTTTTTTAACAAAGCTAACCTTTCTTATAAGTCAAATGACGCCATTAAGTTGTTTAAATTTTATGTTTCATTTGCTCCAATGGCATATGGACACACTCAGTAACAGTTTTCATAAACCAAAACGACGAATAAGCTTTCGGCAGTACCTTGTAGAACGCAAATTCCTTCTTCAGTTCCTAGAACAAGGTTGCCTCCTTAAAAACAAAACGGGTTGAAGCAAAAAATTAGTTTTCTAGACACAAAAAAGAATTCAGCAACCGCTAATTCTACGTTATCCAATCAAATGAATTCCTGATGATCCATTTCGGAATGTTTTGCGTTCTTCTTATTGGACTTAGTATTGTTTTTTGTTATGATGTGGGAAACGGAACCGTATCTTTGAAAAAAAAGCATCTGAACTAAAAGTAGAGTATACTAATAAACAAAGTAAAGTATACTAATAAACAAAGTAAAGTATACTAATAAACAAAGTAAAGTATACTAATAAACAAAGTAATTAATGAGTAAGGCGGCATGGTTGATGCAATTGGTAAGGTCTTTGACGTCCGACCACAAGCTCCCCGCATTTGAACATATATGTGACCTTTTTTTTTCAGCCAAACTCACTTTACGATGGTCATAGTGCCCAATATAGTGGCTTCAAGTTAGCTACTAGCACGTTTGTGCTATCTATACTTAAGTTCATCTTTATAGCCACATCCCACAAGCATCGCGCTTTAACAAATTATATAGTCTTATACAAGTGCCTCCAAGAAGAAAGTCTTAGCGCAATGTTTTCATTTAATGGCCGGCAGTCCTTGAACTGACCAATGAAGGAATTCGTCCTTGCCGAGTCATCTGTTAAATTCGCCATTCCCGCTTTGTAAATTAAATTATAAATAGACTTTCACCATACCATTCCAACGCCTCTTTTCTTGTAATTTATTTTTTCTATATTTGTTTTTGCAGAATGTTTGAAATGACAGCTATTATTCCTATAGAGAAGGACTTGAAGGTCTCTGTGTACGACTACGATCTTATCAGCCGCGACGATATTGTAGGGGAGACGATCATTGACCTTGAAAACAGATTTTTAACAAGATACCGTGCTACGTGCGGCTTGCCCCAATCCTATTGCACGTAAGTTGAATTGTTTTGAAATGCAATGATTTTGGGAACTATTCAATAATGAATAAAAGGTCCTTATATATTCGCGGTCGTTAAAGTCAAACCGGATGTGTTTTGATGACAAACTTGGAAATTTTCGTCACAACTTCCGAATATTGTTAGCAAAAGAACTGAGTAATTTGCTTGTGAAGGTTGTAACTTGCTTGGCGCAAACGTTCCGTCAAAATACCGATATTGCGGCGGACTTTTATAAGGTTGTCATCAAAAGGATATCCGGTTTGACTGTAAGTTTTCATGGATCAGCAAATTTTACCCTCCAGAGTCAGGGTGGGGTCAAATGAACCTCCCCTCTCTATGTTTTTTTAGTGTTGCCCAACAATTTTTCATTACGGCTGTTCGTAATGACTAAGCACGTATTTTCAGTTACCCTGAATAGAGCGGCTTGAACTCATTTTATGATATAATTTTATAAAAATGAAGAAAACAATCTTAAATGCGGAATTTGCCAAGAATTTTTGTGAAGAAAATGAAATTTTTCAAAACTTGTAAAACTTTTTTTCTATTTCTTTCTGTTCTTCTCCGTTTTACTTCATTTTCATTCTTTTTTTTTCGTGATCAAACTTTTCTTGCTTTTGGTATTGTCTTTTCTCTTCTTTGCAGTGACTTAATTTTACATTTTCTGTGCTTTGTCGGATTATTCAGATCTGGCATCAATCAGTGGCGCGATAGCAAAACCCCGAAGGAACTTTTGGATCAGTTTTGCGAGACACACCAAATGGCTAAACCACAGTACTTAGGAAATTCTCAACTAGTTATGGAAAGCACCATTTATGACTTACAAGATTTTGGTAAGCTCTTTTAAATCTAATTATTTTTTAAGTCTTCGTGGTTCATTATAAAGGGCGACATTTGCTAGAGATTGCCATTAGTATATTAATTGAAAACAAACAAGACTATTTGTCTGTTCTTAGGGACGTGGCAAATATTTGTTGGCGGTTCGTTGATGACTTCAATATTATATTTCTGCTTTATTAGATACATAGCCGGATAATATAACCCGTTTGTCTATCGACTTATTTGTTCATTAGGTTTCCAAGTTTCTTGCAATTAAAGGATCATGAAAATAGAGAAAATATAACAAAAACTTATTGCTAGTTTTCACCTGACATGGCGGCCATGTTGGTATACTCTTAACAAGAGAATTTGATTATTTCTTTTATTTGGGACACCAGCGTGGCAGCTATATATGTCAATTGTCTTTTGTGTCTCTTGGGATTGTGTAAAAACCAAGAATAATGATCAAACCTGAAAGGCCTACAAACTCAAAACCACTCGACTTAATTCAATATCTTCTAACACACAAGCAACTTGACAACTCGTGCTCATTCTTAGAGGTAGAAGACAGTGGCGACAATTGCATGTAAGGTTTTGATGCCCATGTATAAAGTTCACACGGCTAAGAATTAACAATGGTAACCAAATCATATATAATCCAAGAGATTTGTTACTTATTGACTCCATTAATTTGGCCAAAACAATTCAATTGATTTTGATAATTTTCAAATATAAATTACTTCGTAAGCTTAGTTTATTTGTATCTATAGTGCTTCTCATCATTAAGGTAATCTCGTTTCTTTCAATTCGCAAGTGTTATTTTATTATGTTCATGTTATTAGTAATCTTTAATGTCCTTATCTAATTTCATTTTATGTATTCAACTTCCTTTATTTATTTTGTTGTATATCTTTAATAATTCTTAATTAATCTTTGATTTAATTATTTTATTGTACTAATTTAAATTTGAGTTATGTTTGAGTTCTGACATACTTACATACTTACAAGCTTCAAAAGTTTGATATTTTTAAACAATATTGTCTGTAGATTCAAATATTTTAAATCTAATCTTTTACATTTTTTCTTGTGTTTGAATAGTTTTTATTACACACTGTTAATTGTTTTGTTCAAGCGATTTTTGATTAATATTTCCAATCACATTTTTGTTTCTGCATTTAGATTCTTTCAAACAATCCAATAGCTCACTCTTGATATCAATGCCACTGAATCATCAGAATTAAAGAATCTAAATCTAGAGAATAATAAATATTAAAAGTTGCCTTTCTTTTCGGAAGTGATTCTGACGAATCGTTATTTAATAACAGCGGTTCCTACCTGATTTTTCAGAGTTCAAAAGAAGAGCCACACAATAATGTCAACCACTTACGTCGGAGCTAAAACTCTTGTTGACGATAATAGAAAAACTAAAATATAATAAATTTGAATTTATTCTCACACCTGAAGAAGGCTAGTTTGGCTAGCCGAAATATAGTATTTTTTTTAAATTGTATATACGTCGTGCTACCTGATTCATTGTTTATGTCTTTTTCCATAGAGGAAGGAATTACACGTCACAACCATTTTGGCCCATCAGACGAGCGTCTAGCCCTATATGTTCTCAATTCACTTCCTTTGGTACCTGAGCATGTAGAGACCCGACCGTTGTACAACACGCTACAGCCGGGTATTGAGCAGGTAACAATTTTAATGCTTGAGTACTTTAATTCCAACGAACATCAACCATTGCTGTCAAAAATCACAGGTTCTCTTGTCTAACGTCGACCTAAATGGTAATTGAATGTTGCTTTGTCTGCAGCATTCTTTAGCTAAAGGAGCCAGTCACTTTATTTAAATTGGTTAAGATGATCTTTGGGTGTGGAACCCACAAGTTGTTTAAAATCCTGGATTCCAGCACCAGATGATGTGGTTTTAAGTAATGTGGATGCTGGATTCCCTTGACTGGATTCTAATTTCCGTTGACTGATTTCTGGTTCTCCGGGGTTCAGGAACCATTGACTGGATTCGTATTCCAGTGACTGGATTCTAGTTTCCGTTGACTAGATTCATGGTTCTCCGGGGTCGGGAATCCAGTGACTGGATGCGTATTCCCTTTACTAGATTCTGGTTTTCCATCACTGAATTCTGGGTTCTCCGGAATTCGGGAATCCATTGGTTGCATTCTGTTAAAATGTTTTCTAGCAAATTGTTTGCTCGATTCCAATGATGGAGCTCTGGTATCTCAAGACTCTACTTTTTTTCAAGAGGAGGAATCAGATTGTTGTTTGTTAGAGAAAATGTTTTAATAATTAATGTTGTACAGTCATAAAGTAAACGTTCTATAAATGGATCAAATTTTTCTTATATTCTATTAATGTTCTATTAATATTCTATTAATAAAAATTGTGCTTGTACTTTTTACAAATTTAATCCAGACGCGTCAACTTTTTTTCCCAAGAAGAATAGCACATTCTCTTCCAACGAAACTGTTTGTTATACCTACCAACTCAAATAGGTTTTCCGATTGGAGGAGAACGTGTCACGTGTCAAGGGTCAAGACTCACTAATTCCCTTGGGCAAACAAAACTCACCTTGTCCCTAGGGAACAACGACTTGAACTTTAAACTCTCACGTGATCAGTTCCTGTACCTTTGAAACAGCGACAAATTTGTATGCCAGCCGCGTCAAGCAAATGATTTTTACTAAGTCATGGCAGTCAAACGGTTTCTAACAAGAACTGATGAAGAAATTAAACAGCTTCTGCGTTACAAAAGCTTGAAATCTGCTAACGAAGTTTTCAACGAAGTTTCAACTTTTGTGATTTGAGTTCAAAACATTTATGATTTGTTATTTATTTTATATGCAAATTACTGGGATTTCTAACATTTTGCAAAAAAGTCCTAAGCTGACATCCGTGTGTTGTTCTATTTGGAGTTGGGAGGTATAACAAAACAATTAATGACTGGCATCACGGGAAACAATGAGTTTTGTTTTCACTCGACCCACAGTGTTCCCCGAGGTGAATGAGGATATCGGGCTCATTGTTTGAAAATGCATTTATTAAACATATAGAAATGTTATGGTACTTGTAACAACTAGAATATTGTTTTTGCAGGGAAAGATTCAACTTTGGGTTGACATATTTCCTAAATTTTTGGGAGAGCCCGGAAGACCGTTTAACATCACACCGCGACAGCCGAACTCGTGAGTTGACATATAAAATAAACTAGTTTTTCAAAGTAAACGGGATTGAATTGATAAAATGAGTGTTAATGAGGCTTGAAACGGTTGATGCAAAACGCTAATATTATCGTTTGGATTAAAGAGCCGTTGAATACACAAAATAACTTTTTTTTTTCATTTTGCCAGGTATCAAAAAGAATTGTCCTGTTCTTTTTCTGTTTGATTTAAGGTGTCGCTGAGTACACGAACGATTTTTTTTTTCTTTTTGTAAAGTGTGGGTGGGCGTGGTCGGCGCATTTGGTAAGATCTCTGCCTTCTAGCCACAAGATCCCCGGTTCGATCCCCGGCTTTGCCGAGACTCGAATATTTGTACGATTTTCTTTTCCGCTTAAGCTAACTCAGCTTTCCATCCTTCCAGGGTAGGTAAAAGAGATCTTACCAACTGCGCCAACCACGCCTGCCCGACCACGTCCATACTAATATAGATAAAAAAGACAACACTGCTAGCATAAAAAATTTAAAACGCATTCCTTTGATGAGCTAATAATTAAATCTATCTTAAGTCCATACTAGTTGAGTGGCTTAAGACACTAACAATCAAAGTGATAGAGTAAAACGTTTCATATTTTTTCCAGATATGAGTTGAGAGTTATCATTTGGAACACCAGTGACGTCATTGCTGATGAGGTATCAATTACAGGGGAGGAGATGAGTGACATCTACGTCAAAGGGTTCGTTACCAGTGTTCATTTCCTTTTTCTAACATTCAACATTAGGCACGAGGGGCAGGAGGTATTTGCTACATTCTCATGTATGTTTTTCACACTCCCTAACAAAAGAACTGAAATTTTATTCAAACTCGAATAATTCACCCTTCCCATAATCATTTTTTAAACCGTGGACGGAGGTATACCAAATGTATACTCGTTAACAACAACGTTATGAACGTGATACGCGGAAAACGATGCTTCCCTTCTAGAGTCCTGATAGTTATTACTGTTGTATTGTTAATTTCTTCTTACTAATAGATCATTTTCGAGTTTGCAATTGCCGCTGACAAAAATGGCAACGCATTAAATTTGTACAGTCTTAGCCTCACTATGAAGTTAAATATTCCTAAATGCCAATGCAGTTTTACACTACTTATAACTGTGCGTATTGTTGGAGATGTTACCTGTTACCTATCTTCTACACGCCTCGTGGCGCATAAGGACTCCACAGAATGCTTACACTTATGAATGCTGCAGTTACTTTTGCCTCTTCCCATAACTGCCGAGCTATTTCTTTCCTCTCTCTACTATTCTTTGCCATGTTATTTTAGGTCTTCTTTTCTTCCTTTTCCCTCCGGGCGTCCACGTCAATGCAGTGTTGCAGTCATTCCCTCTGTCTTGCCTTAAAATATGGCCAATAATCTTCCGTCTGAAGCTTTACCTCCATGCTGCTCAAAGGCTTCATGCCTGATTCGTCCAGTAGTTCTCGTGTGGTCACGTGATCTATCCACTCTTTTCACTTGCTGCGAAACACATCCATTCGCTTGTCATCTCCCTTATTCATTTTCCACGTTTCACATCCGTGAAGCAAGACGGTAACTACCAGGGTCTTAAACAATTTGAGCTTTGTTCTCTTGCTGATATTCTTGGAGCTCCATATTCTTTTGAGTTTGACAAATGTGCCTCTTTCTTTGGCGAGTCTGTTCTTCAGATCTTTCATTCCTCCTCCTTCTTTACAAGTGGTAGCTCCCTGATAGTTGAAAGTCTCGACTTCACCAATACCTTGCCCGTCGACTGTAATCCTTTCCTGACTCTTCGCATTAAGCCTCATCACCTTTGTCTTCTCCTTCTTGATTTTCAGCGCTACTCGTCTTGCCTCCTTGTTCATTCTAGTTGTTTTATTTTGGATATGTTGTTTAATAGAAGAGATCAGCACCACATCATCCGAAAAATTCAAATCGTCTAGCTTAGATGTATTTACCTCCACCTAATTCCATTCTCTCCATTCCCCACAGTCCTTCTCATTAACCGGTCCATTATTATTAGGAACAAGAATCAGAACATGTTACACCCTTGCTTAACGCCTGTTTTGATTTTGAACCACTCACGTGCTTCCGGCTGATCTTCTACAGCACACTCAAAGTCATCGTAGAATAGTCTTACCATCTTTATGATATTCTTTGGGATACCATATTTCCGAATGATTAACCATAGGCTTTCGCAGTGGATGGAGTCGAATGCCTTTTCGAAGTCTGAAATTTACGTACAAGCTAGCTTGCCACTCTCTGACCTGCTCGACAATGTTTCTTAATATGAAAATCTGGTTGTTGTTCCCTTACCCTTTCTATATCCTGCTTGTTCACTTCTCAGCCTGTTGTCAACTCCATTCCAGATGCGGTGTATAATGACCCTTCCAAGTATCTTACTTACTACTTAGAGCAGAGATATTCCTCTTCAGTTTTTACATTCCTTTAGGTTTCCTTTATTTGGTTACTTGATAATCAGCCCTTTTTTTCCATTTATCAGGGATCTTTTCATGTCTCTACACTTTTTTCATTAGTTCATGCACTTTCCTTGCTGAGAACTCTCTATATGTGCCTACGGCAACCTAGCTTTAATAGAGTCAATTCCTGGTGACTTCCCATTATTTAGTCTTTCATTGGTCGCTTTTGCTTCTCCCAGTGTTGTTTGTTGTTCCCACTTCGATACAACGTTCTTACATTCCAGTTACCTACCCTCATGACGTATTTAACCCTTTCAGTGCCAGTCAGTTATCAACAACCAACTTCTCCTTATATAACACATACAAAATGTGACATTTGGTGATGAGAAAATGAGAATTGATCAAACAAAGCCAACTACT